>JAQZBX010108532.1:0-10548 GCA_029593785.1 Cabassous unicinctus
GTCTAGCTAAAGCCAATGCTGGTTTGCAGCTGAAAACAGAATATTCCTCGTGACAGCAAGGCTGTAACCCTGCCGGTACAGCTCAGGATTCTCTGCTTGTTTGGGTGCTCCGGACCCCCTGCCAACCTCAGTGTAAATACACAAGACAGTGGGGGATCAGGGCCCTTCCTCTGGAGCCCAACTCATGGTCACTCAGCTGAGCCCTGGCCAGGCACACCTCTCCATAGGATGGTGAGAGTCTGGGGGGATTATGTGTCTATTTCTTTGTGCCTGTTCCATGAGTTAGGATATTTGTTCCCACCCTCTTCTCAACAGTAATAAAGCCATGTTCAGCTTCAAGCAGCACACCAGGATCCCTGCAGTGAAAGCAAGGGACCGGGAAAAAGTCCAGGTGCCTCACTCAGCTTCACGTTGGAGGAAAAAGTCCAGGTGCCTCACTCAGCTTCACGTTGAGGACCCCTCATGACCTGCTGCAGTCCACTCTTTATTGTTACCTCCCACACCTCAACACATGGTCCCCAGGTGGGTCTCACCCAGGCTGATCTGCTCACTATTTCCTCCAACACAGAACAAGAGCTCCGCACTCTGTTCTCCCTGAATCAGAGGGTGCCCTTGGTTGGAATGGCCTCTCCTCTGCTTGCCTAAAGCCTCCCCATCCCAAAGGCCAGGTCGAGGCTCCTCCTCCTCCATGATGCCTTCCCCACTGCGAACACAGGGGACCAAGGGTCTGAAACATCCATTGACCTCATGGCAGCTCTTGTGTTGTGATTTAATCTTTAGGATTTCTTACTTGTTTCCCCAATGACGTAAACTTCTTGAAGGCAGGGGTCCTGTGCTATTCCAGTATTTATGTATACTTTTTAGTACACATAAAGGGGCTTAGTAAATATTTGCTCAAAGAAGGAAGAAGGAAATGAGAGAAGAGAGAAGGGAGAAAGGAAGCCAGTAAACCTACCATTCTATGACTCTAGGTATTGCCTTCTGAGGGTTTTTTTCCCTCTCTCTCTCTATCTTAGACTAAACTTCATAATAGTTTATTACTATTGGGACTGCTCAGTCTTCCAAGATTAAATTGACCTTTGGCTTGTGCCCTCTCCCTCCTATTGCTTTTCCATTTGATAGCCAGACACTATTCAGGACTGGAGGGGGAACCTACAGAGACAGTGAAGGGCCACACATCCCAGTAGAGGGTAAAGTATACAAGGAATCCAGCCGGAGAAAGAAGAATCAGCTTCCCTCCTCCAGATGGATCTGTGAGAGAGAAGAGTTCAATCCACTATACCTAGCAATGGAGTGGTAGTGTCTACATCTGGAACTGGCAGCTCACCCCAAGCCCAAGATCTTGGTCCTCTTGCTCTCCTCTGGTGTTTTTCACACTGCCTTGGGCTCCCAGCTCCTGGCCACAGAAGACAACCTTTCACCTTGGTGGCAGGCCTGGCCAAGAGCAAGCTAGTGCCTCCCCCGCTTCTCCTGGCCTCAGCACATGACCAGGGAGGGGATTTCCTTTGGGGCTTTAACTGGGAATTGTTCTTTTGCTCCACGTCAGCTGGCTGCTGGGGGTGAGTCTTCAGTAGTTTCACTTCCCTCATTTGGAATGGCGTTTTTAAGAACCAAAAATCAAAAACGGAAAGAGGAGAGGCCACCGCCTACATTGGTGCCACCCCACCTCTCATGGTGCCAATACCAGGAAAGCTCAGGGCTCAATGTGGAGACCCAGGACAAGTGGGGGGAGTCTTGGCTGAGGGTCTCTCCTGGCATGTTTGCTCCTCTTCTCTAACCCTTTGTTGCTCTCAAATCCAGAAGTCAGCTCCTCTTGCTTCCTTTTGCCCAGGCAGTTTCCAAAGCTCTCCCTGGATAATGAGCCCTTAGTCTCCCTGAGCCACTAATCCAGATAACTGACATCTGTGGGGACACTGCCTCTGCCTTTGCTGGAAACACTGTTTGACAGTATCAATATATGATCAAGGATTTTGTGTTGTGCAGAGATAACAAGATACTTACAAAAGTATCCTGTCAGTGCCAGGGCTTGGCTGGCAGCGGGACAATGAGGGGAAGGGACATCCACAACTAACCATGGCCTAGTTCAGGGTAAAATGGAGGTCAATCACAGGGAAAGAAGAATCATGGGAGAGAGAGCACACAACTGGTAGGAGACTTGTCAACAAGCTTTCTGGAAGAGGTGGTATCTGAACTGAACCTCACGGGATGGAACTGGGGGTGAGGGAGGGCACTGAAGAGAGAAGGAAGACAGGTGCATTGGGATCACACCACGTCAGGCAGAGAGACTCTTTTTGCCCCTATAGGACTTTGCACATAGCTCTGTCCTAGCACTTCCCAGAGGTATTGCAGTTCATCTGTTTATCTTTCTCTTTCCCCCAAGGCCGTGAGTCCTGGAGGGCAGGGACTATGGTTTGTTCACATTTGTATGTACCCCAGCAAAGGTGCTCAGCAGAGGTTTCTTAAATGAATAAAGGTTAAAGTGTTATTTGCTCTAGAGTAGTTGGAGAGGATAAGGACTCTGGAAAAGTCATTTATTGGTCATTGAGAAGTCGTCCTTTTTCATAATGGGCTAATATAAATCCCAGAGTCAGCATGATCTGGTTCCCTCTCTCCTTTCTCTGATTTCATATCCTACCACTTTCCTCCTCATTTGTTCCACTTAGAGCATGAATTCCTCCTTGCAGTTCCTCATTCAAGCTAAGATGGTGCCTGCCTCAGGGCTTTTGCCATTTGCTCTTTCTTAGGCCTGAAATGTTCTCTTCCCAGATACCCATACATCTCACTCCCTAACTTCCTTCTGGTCTCTGATCAAAGAGGCATTCTCTGATCACATCATCTCAAATAGCCCTCCCCTACCCTATCACTTTCTTTTCCCTTATTTTGCTTTTTCTTCATAATACTTTTTCTTCTTGTCACAGCCTGACATTTTGTTATTTATTTATGTGCCAGTTGTCTGCCTCCCCAATTGGATTGTAAGCTCCCGAAGGCAAGAACTTTGACTATTTAGCCATTGCTAATCTCAGTGCCTAGAACAGAGCCTGGCACATACTAGGTCCTCATAAGCTTATGTGGACTATATGGATGAATGAATGAATGAATGATCTTTAAAAAGAGCAGTTTCAGTAAAGAGTGGTGGGGTCCCAAAATAGAGACAGGGAGTGACGGCTGTTCTTTCAAGAAATAAGATGATAAAAGGAAGGGTCACTATGTGAATATCTTTTGTACAATGTGAAGTGCCATGTATCTATTCTCATTAGCAGACCAGGTCAGTAAGAGATGAGTAGAAATGGGATCAGGTGCCCATGGAAAGGCTTTTAGCCTTGGCAAAGTGGGAAAACCTCTGTCTGTGGTGATGAAACAAAGGCAATGTGATAGGGAGAGGAAGAGAGAGACCTGAAAGACTGATGATCATCAGCAAGGACCCACTTGTAAAACAGCGGGCTGTGTGGGGTGGACTCAGTCTACACTGTCTTATAATGACAATGGGAGCCCAGCCTGGTAGAGGAGAGAGCACACCTTGACATGGATCCACAGTCATGCTACCTTCTGCCCAAGTCCATAGATTATTCCTCATCCACACACACTGCTCGGTGGGTATTAATAGCCCAGTTTATAGAAGAGAAATTGTGGGCTCAGATTGACAGAGTAATTTATCCAAGGTCACACAAGTAGAAAGTGTACCAACCTGTATTTAGTAAAATTGACTTTTTTTTTTTTTAACTTATGATTTTAAAAGTATTAAAATACTGCAGAAAATTTTTATAAGAAAAGCTAAAAAGAAGAAAATTTAAAAATCAACCACAGGGAAGCGGGTGTGGCTCAGTGGATAGAGCCCCCGTTTACCATATGAGAGGCCCGGGTTCGCTTCCCGGGGCCTCCTTGTGAGGGCAGGCCGGCTCGCGCGGCGCCGTGGGCTGATGCAGCAAGACCTCACAGCAAGGGGGAGATAAGCAGACACAGAGAAGACACGCAGCAAATGGACACAGCAGCACAAGCAGCAAGGGGGGATAAATAAATAAAATAAATAAATCTTTAAAAAAAAAAAAATCAACCACAGGCCCACTACCCAGAGATGGCAACCACTGTTCACATTATGGTATGTTGTCTTCCAAGCTTTTTCTTTGCATTAGGTCATAAGCTTTTTTTTTAAGAAAGTTGAGATCAGAATCTACATGCTCTTTTGTAAGTTTATATATGCAATATATGACAATATATTGTGATTGTTTCCCCATGTCCTTAAATTTTCATGAACATGATTTTGATTAGTTGCATAGTATTCTGCCACATGGTTGCCTATAATTAATTATCCAGTCCTTTTTTGTGTGGCATTATAGTACAGGTTCCAAATTCCTTATCTGAAAATTTGGGTACCAGAAGTGTTTCAGAAATCAGTTTTTCATTGTTTAGAAAAGTAACATGGTACATATACATAATATTACATAATTCTTCTAACAGGGTCTATAACTATACCCCCAAGTCAATGTATTAATATTTTAGCAACAAAACATGACTATTCACATTAAGCAGGCAGAAGACAGAGTGAGCAAAATAGCCTTTCATCAGTTCAGGTTAGGTTTTGCAACCAAATGAGTTTGTGCCAAAATCACATGCATGCACACACATACACACACAAAACAAAAAGCAAACAAACAAAACCTTTGGTTTTTAGAGTTTTTTGCGTTTCAGAATTGTGGACTTGTATCTGGATTTGAAACCTGGCTTGTTTCACAGCCTGGTCATATTTCCCAACAGCTGAGGCATTCTAGAATGGCAACAAGGTGAAAGATGTAAGCACAATTCTGTCTGCTCAGGGAAGTAAGCAAAGCAGAAAAGTAGTGATAGGATTCATAGAACAGGGAGCGGGGCAGGACTGGAGGATCGGCTGTAGGACAAGGAGCAGGTTCTTTAGAGTAGAGGAATGCATGGGAGTGACTGAGACCAGAAAGGCAGTACCTGATCTGAGGTTATGGCCATGGGACAAGGTGCAAACTGCCACAAAACAGAGGTCCAAAGTCCCCAAATTCATTTCACAGCTACCTATCCTCAGAGGCTCTACATGTCAAGCATGTAGCCCCCAAAGGGGTCCCCATTGGACCCCCTGAGACCCAGAGAGAGAGGGAGGAAGGAAGGGCAGAAGATTCAGAAGCAGCCTGCTGTGGGAGAAGGAACATAACCCTGTTGATCTCACAGAAGGCCTAGGGCAATTGGCCCCGTTCTCCTTCTAGTGTCAAGTGTGGTTTGCTGTCAAGTGGTAGCAGGTTCAGCCACAGTCAAGGGAGGTGGGGGGAGAGGCCGCCAGAGAGTGAGAGGCCCTGTGGTGGGCACCCTTAACCTGAAGGGTGCTTTGCTAGAGCCTCTTTCAGCTAGGGAGCAGAATGAATGGTGGGGACTGGGGCTTCTGGGTGTTGCAAGGCATGCTGGGAAATGTGGGTTTTAACTGGCAGTTGGGCAGTTTAGCCACAAGCTGGGGGCAGGGTGAGGTCGGCAGAGGAGAGGAGGCTGGTGAGGTGGAAACAGGGAGGACAAGTCTTTTTTTTTTTTTTTCCTCACATCAGTAAGCTAGAGGAAGGTTAGCTTTTCAGAACCAACTATTATTGTCAGCCTTGCCCTGAGCTCAAAGGCTGAATTTAGACCTTCACTGCTCTGAAGGAGACTCTTCCTCATTATTGATTCCCACCATAGTTACCAAGATCAGTCACACCAAGGATGCATTTCCCACTCACATCTTGCAAATTCTCTTCTAGAGCACATATTGCTGATTCACCACTACCCTCCAGCCGTGGAATCCCCTCCTCTCTGCCAGGCCATCACCATTACCTTCTTAAAGATTTCACTACAGACTTGCTTCTCCCAAGCCTTCCCCAAATATTCCCACCCTATTCAGCCTACTATCTCTACTTAGGTAAAATGCCACCAATTCTTACAGAAATCACTCTTGGCAAAAATACACCTACCCAAAACACAGTAGAAAGGAGTCTCAAAGCCCAGGCTTTGTCACCCTCGGCCTTTACCTTAGAATAAAAGGAAATATTTAGAGCTGTGAGAACAAACGATGATAGCAGAGGAAGCAAGAAAAAAAAAAAGATATATTTCTTAAAACTGCTTTTTTGGTTCTTCCTGATAGCATCATGTTGGCTTTTAAATTGGGTAGACTGCTCTGCACAGATCTATAATCCACAAGTGTACCTACTTTGGAAAACAACCTGGCAGTTATTCAAAAGTTTCAACATAGAGTTACCGTATGACCCAACAATTCCACTCCTAAGTACATACCCAAGAGAATGGAAAACAGGTGCTCAAACAAATACATGTACATGCATAGTCATAGTAGAACTATTCACAATTCACAATAGCCAAAAGCTGGAAATAGCGTAATGTCCATCAACAGATGAAAGGATAAACAAATTGTGGTATAAATATATATAATGGAATATTATTTAGCCATAAAAAGGGATGAAGTAATGATATATACTACAACATGGATGAACCTCTAAAACATTATGCAAAGTGAAAGAAGACAGTCACAAAAGATCATATATTGTATGAGTCCATTAATATGAAATGTCCAGTATAGGTAAATCTATAGATACAGAAAAATTAGTGGTTACCTAGGTCTGGGAAGACTGGGGTAAATGAAGAGTGACTGTTAATGGGTAGTAGATATCCTTTTGCAGTTATAAAAATGTTCTATATTGTGGTGGTGATGGTTACACAACTCTGTGAATAGACTTAAAACTATTGAATCGTACATTTTAAATGAGTGAATTGTATGGTCTATGAATTACATCTCAGTAAAGCAGTTATACAAAAGAAAATAAAACAAACAAAAAATAACAGATTAATTTAGACTTAGTTTCTTCTCGATAAGAAAGGGAATAATATAATTTGTTTAAAAAAAATTTTAAACAATGAAATATTAGCACTTAAACTGATACTCTTTAGTTACCTGGAAGATACATTTATGTGAACCACCTTGTTTCCCAACTATTGTAGTCTATATCAGATGGGATATAGAGCATCTAGCAACTGTGAAATTAGTTGAGTCATCTAGCATTTCTACCACACTATCTTGAAGTGGTGCAGAGTTCCTCTTGGTAGCTGTTGAGTATTTCATGTCTGTATATTGGACTTCTCAGAGTAAAAAAAAATACTGCTTTTGAACGCCCCCTTTAATGCCTATTTAAAAAAATTTTTTTAACATTACAATTTGGAGATTTTGAAGCTATAGATTTATTATTTAAAATACAATTACAATTATCCTTAATCCTATTTCAAGATGGTTGCTAAGGAGATCATTAATTTAAATACATCAGAAAACTTTGGGCAGCTGGTATTTCTTGTTAAGGAGAAAAAGGCTGTCATCCTTTTGAGAACAAAAATAACTCCTTTCTTCTGTTTGGGGAAGAGACAATTAGGTACCTAGGACTGGAATCTATAATAGTCAATATTTTCCGAGGTTTTTTTGGGGGGTGGGGGGGTTGGCGGGGTAGGTGCTCAGCATTGAAACTCCTTTACTATTTAGA
The DNA here is from genome assembly GCA_029593785.1 of Cabassous unicinctus. Classification (NCBI taxonomy): domain Eukaryota; kingdom Metazoa; phylum Chordata; class Mammalia; order Cingulata; family Chlamyphoridae; genus Cabassous; species Cabassous unicinctus. The sequence continues at coordinate 7,524 of JAQZBX010108532.1, forward strand.
AGACCCTTCCTTGAGCCATCTTGTGGGAAACACAGCCCTGTCCCTTGGGAATGAGGGTGCAGTTGTGTGGTCCAGGCTCAACCTATCTGGATTTGTGCCAAGAACCATTGGTTTGGAGCAAGTGATGCAAAGAAGCAGGTTGTCTCCAGAGGTTGCAGCAGCAGCCTCTGATGTATGGGGCAGAGGGAGCAGTAGTGCCTTGAGCAGTGTTCAGCAGCCACAGTGACAGTCTTCCAACTAGGTTTCCCCATGGTGTGGCCATGGCTATGGTTACCACTCCTCACCTCCCCTTTGTGCTGTCCATTTTCTCACCTGGGTCTCCAGCCTTCACAATGATATCTACCCACCCACTCCCCTGTAAATTCCTTTCCTGGTCAAGGAAGCCAGAATTAGTTTCTGTTGCTTGCAATTAAGAACGTTGACTCATTCTCTAAGCTGGAAAAAAAAAAGATACAGAAAACTCTTGAAGTTAAGAACAGTGATGGGGGTAGGAGGGAAGGCAGGAGAAGAAAGGAGATATTGGGATTTTAAACAGGTAAAATAAGGGTTTTTTCCCCTGGAATAAGCAGAAAACAATGACTCTGCAGGTCTTGCTAGAGTAAGACCACATTGCCTGCATCCATGAGATGAAGCTGCTGAGCTCCTAGGAAAAGCAGGGCTGCAATTCAATCAGCACAAGTTAAAATTCAAAATCTACTACCCTAGAGGGAACTGAATCACTCAAGAGATAGAGTGATAGAATTGCTTTCAAAGACAGTAGTGTCTAATATTCTGAGATGATGTTTCTTGGTGAATAAACTTTAGGGTAAATTAGCCCTGGAAAAAAATTAAAGAATAGGAGTTAAATGTTAGCCAAAATTTGATAATAACACAGGAACAACTGAAATACTCGATATATGCCAAAAATATTAGCAGAAATATTAATAGGCAATGAATTTTTATAGGTGAAGTAATCTCAGACTGCATTTAAAACTAAGAATTGAGAAAACGGACATATTTTTATGTGCTAGAAATATTTGCAGTTTAGGTTATAATTACTATTTAAGCTATTCTAAAACTGCAGTTCTAAATAATTACAATAGCAAATATGATAATTGGAATTATTGACAAGAAAATCATGCTTTCTAAGTATTGTTTGAATTTGGTAATAATGACTTTAAGAACATTTTGGTGAAATAATACTTCTTTCAGTCAAAGATTCCATCAATCATATGGATTGACTGAAAATAATAGAAAGTTTGTAAAAGAAACACATTCACAGAGGCTTTGCTCTGCTTTAGCCCCAAACTGGATCATTAGCAGAGACTACCTGCCTAGTAGTTGTGTGGTCTCTCTGTACCTCAGTTTCCTCATTTGTAAAACATTGATAATAGTACCTACTTCATAGAATTGTTGTAAAAAAATAAATGAGTAAATACTAGCTAGCACTTAGAATAGGGCCTGACACATAAGAGCCCAATGTTAGTTGTTCTAATAGTTCTAACTAGTTCTAACAACTAACAAATGTTAATTGTTTTCATTGTGATTGTTGGGGTTTTTTACTACTTGGAGTAGAGTCAGATGTGCTGATGATGATGGAAAGGAAAGCATGCTTAGGCAGCAATTTTTTTTTTTTTTTTTTTTAACGGTACCGGGGTGGGGAGGAGTTGAATCCTGGACCCTGTATGTGGGAAGCCAACACTCAATCACTGAGCCACATCGGCTCCCCTGAGTTGGTTTCTTAGTTTGTCTACTTGTTTTTGTTTTTTAAGGAGGCGCTGGAACTGAACCTGGGATCTCCCATGTGGGAAGCAGAGCTCAACCCCTTGAGCCACATCCGCTCTCCTTGGGCAACAATTTAATTGAAACAAAATTACTTAAGAAACCCAAAAGCTGTGGCATTCCTAAAATTTACCTAATTTGAAGGAGTGGGGGACCTGGGCTGATCTGTTTGAAGGGAGATCCACAAGGAATAACCATTCCTCTTGGGAACCCACCACTCACCTTGAGGCCCCAGCCATGAATACGAGTGCAAGCTGGTCCCCAAGCACGAGGAAGCAAAGGCAAGTTAAAGAAAGGCCTTGCTGCCTGAGCTGTCAGGACAGAGGATGAAGACGTCCTGAAAAGTAACTGAGGAAACCCTGTTTGGAGTGGAGAGGGTGTCAGGCTGTGGGTCACAAGGACAGAAAGCAGTGGGCAGAAGGAGAGGAGCGATAAGAGAGGAGGATGCTGTGGAAATGACCACAGCTCCCACGAGCAGATGCCGGAAACTGACCACAAGCTCCTCCTTATCACAAAAACGGCCCAGGGGCAGAGAGATGCTGGTGGGAGATCCTGACATCCTCAGGCCTGCTGGAAGTCTCTCCAGCTAAACATCGGACATGATAAGCCCTTAGAGCAAGAGAGAGAACTTGGGCTCTGGTCAGACACTCTGGCTCAAATGCCCATGTTCCACCTCCTGCCAGATGGGTGAACTTGAGCAAGAGTCTTAGCTTCTCCGCCTCAGCTTCCTCCTCTGAAAGGTGCCTTTCACACACTAAGCACTCAATAGTTCGTAGCTATTATTATTGTTTGCTGACAATTTCATCTTCCAGAGAGGAGAGGAAGTAATAAGGGGAACTGCCACTCTGAACCTAAATTTGACCAAAAGGAGGAATTGGTTGGCAGAGTGGAAGTGACAGGAACCTTGGGAGAAAGCAACTGTGCCTTCTTTAAGTTTGTGATAGTGAGAGAAATGGTAGGGGCAGTTAGACGTGTTCCCTAGATTTTACAAGCACAAATATATGGTAAGTAAAATAATATTAAATATTAAAAGAAACTATCATGACTCAAGACTTTAGAAAGATGCTCAAGTATTTAGTAACTTCTTAAGAACATTCACTTCATCTATGAGATGACAGTCAAGTGAAGAGACACCATATGGTTACACATGTTTGTTTATATGATTGTAAGAGAAAGTACATCTAAGATGGGCAGAGGGGAGCAGGGCCACAGAGGAACATAGGAAGGTGGAACAGTTGTCTAATGTCTAACGTCGGCTTGAGAA
>JAQZBX010108533.1:0-10548 GCA_029593785.1 Cabassous unicinctus
TTTTTCTTTTTTTCTTTGTCATTCTAGCTAATGGTTTGTTGTTTTTGTTGATCTTCTCAAAGAACCCTCTTTTGGTTTTGTTGATTCTCCCTATTGCTTTTTTTGTTCTACATTTAATTTACTTTTGCTTTGATCTTTATTATTTCTTTTCTCTACTTGCTTTGGGATTAGTTTCTGTTTATTTTCTAGTTCCTTCAGGTGTACAGTTAGGTGTTCAATTTTAGCTCTTTCTTCCTTTTTAATGTAAGCATTTAGGGCTGTAAATTTTCCCTCTCAGCACTGCCTTTGCTGAATCATGTAGATTCTGATATGTTGTGTTCTCATTTTCATTCATCTGAAGATATTTACTGATTTCTCTTGCAAAGACTTTTTTGACTGACAATATTTAAGAGTGTGTCTTTTAAGTCTAGTTAATTTATCATATTATTTAGCTCTCAGTTTCTTTATTTATCCACTGTCCTATGTTGTATCCAATGCTGAGTGGGTATATTGAAGTCTCCAAATATTATTGTAGAGATGTCCATTTCTCCTTTCTGTTTTGCTACTGTGTGCCTCAGTATCTTGGGGCACCGGGGTTAAGTGTATAAGTATTTATTATAGTTATTTCTTCTTGGTTAATAGCCTTTTTTACTTATATATAACATTCTTCATTCTTTATAACAGTTTTGCATTTAAAATCTATTTTGTCAGATATTAGTATTGCCACCTCAGATCTTTTTCGGTTACTATTTGTGTGGAATATCTTTTTCCAACCTTTCACTTTCAACATGCTTGTGTCCTTATATCTGAGGTGAGTCTCTTGTAGACAGCATATATATGGTTCATATTGTTTTTATCCACTCTATCAGTTCGTGTCTTTTAATGAGTAGTTCAAGCCATCAATATTCAATATTATTACTGCAAAGACATTACTTACTTTGTCCATTTTATCCTTTGGCTTTCTGTTGTCATATCTTTCTATTGTTTGTCTTTTTACCATTCTCAATAATCTTCATTTCTACACTCTTCTCTAAGTCTCTTGCCCTTGTTTTTTCTTTTCAGGTTGCAGCACTCCCTTTAGTATCTCTTGTAATTCTGGTCTTTTGGTAACATACTCTCTCAGTTTTTGTTCGTCTGTGAAGACTTTAAACTTACCCTCATTTTAAAGAACAGTTTTGCTGGATACAAAATTCTTGGCTGGCAGTTTTTTCCTTTCAATATCTTAAATACATCATTCCAGTTTCTTCTTATCCCATAGTTTCAGATAAGAGGTTGGCACTTAAATCATATTGGATCTCTAATATTTTTATTCTCTATTTAATTTAATTCTGCTCTAATCTATGTTATTTCCTTCCTTCTACATGCTGTGGGTTTAGTTTAGTTTAGTTTAGTTTTTTTTTTTTTTTTTTTCCCCAGTTCTTCCAGGTATGCAGTTAAGTCTTTAATTTTAGCTCTTCTTTTTTAATGCACACATTTAGGGCTAAAAATTTCCCTTTAAGCACTACATACATATATATAGTTGTTTTCTCCTTGGTGGATTGACCCATTTATTAATTTATAGTGTCCTTTTTTGCCTCTTGTAACAGCTTTTGACTTAAAGTCTATTTTGCCCAATGTTATTATAGTTAACCCAGCTCTTTATGGTTACTATTTGCATGAATTATCTTTGTGATATAAAGTGTGAACAATGTACTTCAGCCACTTTTTTCTTTGGCTTCTATAAGCTATATCTTTTTGTTTTGACTCTTTTTTCCTTTATTGAAACTTCCTTTTCTGTAGAGTTGATGTTTTGTAATGTATCTGATTGACTTCTTTCACATTATGGTTTCTGTATATTTTAAAAATATTTTCCTTGTAGTTACCCTGGGTTTTGTATTACACAACTAACATCTATAAGCTACTAATTTGAAAAAATACTTAGTCCAAACAGTATACATGTTCTCTGATCTCATATCCCTGTTTCCCCTCTTTTTGTTGTTTTTGTCCTACTTTGCATCTTTATATTTTGCATGTCCATTTTCAGGAAATATGCCTTTCTCTTGTTTAACTATATTCTGACTCATAGGAATTAAAGAGCAGAGTTGTATATTGAGGATACAGTACAATCGGGTTTTCATTACTCTTTTAGTTACCTTTACTGAAGATCTTCATTTCTTCACACTACTCTATGTCACTCTCTCATGTCTTTTCCCTCAATCTGCAAATCCCCCTTTTGTAAATCTTGTAGGGAAGGTCTTTTGTTGATGAACTCTCTCAATTCTGTTTATCTGTGAATATTTTAAACTCTCTCACTTTTTTTTTAAGGGAGGTGCCAGGGGTTGAACCCAGGACCTCGTACATGGGAAGCAGGCACTCAACCACTTGAGCTACATCTGCTCCCATCTTTTTCATTTTGAAGGACGGTTTTGCCAGATAAAGAATTTTTGTCTGGCAGTTTTTTTCTCTTAAAGTACCTTGTATATATATTTCATACCACTGTTTTCTTGTCTCCATGGTTTCTGATGAGAAATTGCTTAATCTTATTGATGGTCCCTTGTATGTGACAAACTACTTTTCTCTTGCTGCTTTCAGAATTCCCTCATTATCTTTGGCATTTGACATTCTGATATCTCATAGATAGTCTATTAGGGTTTGTTTTGTTTGGAGTATGTTGTACTTCTTGGACATGTATATTTATGTCTTTCATAAGAGTTGGGAAATTTCTGGCCATTATTTCCTCAAATAATCTTTCTGCCCCTTTTCCCTTCTGTTATCCTCTGGGACACACTTGATGTGTATGTTTCTATGTGCCATGCTATAACACAAATTCTGGAGACATTACTCATGGAAAATGAAGGCACAATTTTTTATTTTTCCATGTGAGAGAGGACTAAAGAATTGCTTAACCATGAAGCTCCCAAGAGGCTGGGCACACGGGCAGCTCAAGAGGAGATCAGTCTTGCTATATGCCTAACAACTTTACAGGAAGAAAGCAGATCAGCCAAGACTGAGAGAGGAGGCATGGTAAGAGCCCTATGCCAGGTTTGCCTACAGCTGCAGAAGTGCAGAGACCTTGGCAGAGATCGGTGTTATCTTGCTTCTCCACATGACAGCTGACTTTGGTGAGAAAGCACCTCTTATGGTGCCTTGTTGGACTTTTCAGGACCTTGGAACTGTAAGCTTTTACCTCAAATAATTCCTCTTTATAAAAGCCAATCTATTTCTGGTTCTTTGCATCAGCAGGCTTTTGGCAAACTAAAACAGTAAATGTGGGAAAATGTTTAAATTGGTGTATCCAAGTATCTGGGGGCTTAAGGGTTTGGTGGAGTTCTTTATATAGGATTTGTTATTTGAAAATATTTCTAAATAAAAAATTTAAAAGGGTAAAAAAAAAAAACAATTCTTTTACACTTTTATTTGGATAAATTAAACAGAATATCAGAGGAAAGGAATGTACCAGGAGGTCCAGTATCTTAATTTTGGTGCAGGGGAAGTAGTAACTACAAAGACTGTAGAACCAGATGTGTATTTCTGGATGATTTTGATGCATTAGTGAAAGACAATGAAAGACTGAGTGTGATTAATCACCAATTGAAGTCAAAGTGTGAATTGAGGGCCTCCTTAGCATCATATAGTCTTGTATTTCCTGTGATGAGAATGCAGAAAAGGTTGGGGATTAGGCCTATAACTTAATTACAAATATAACAGAGCTGAAGAGAAATATAAATTATCAAGCTGAAAAATCTGTTATGCCAAAGTCAGATCTCTGCTTGGAAAGTTCTGGGACACTGATTGTTATAGTTTGCCAAAGGACTGCCAATGCAAAGTACCAGAAATCTGTTGGCTTTTAAAATAGGAATTTATTTGGGGTAAAATCTTACAGTTCCAAGACTGTGAAAACTCTACCTCAAGGCACTATAAGATGTGCTTTTTCACCAACGTCACCTGCCCCGGTTGAAGCAAGATGGCAGATGATCTCTGCCTGATCTCTGCCTTCCCTCAGGGCTTCCTCTCTCAGACTCAGGTGCTCTGCTTTCTTCTCAATTTCAGCTGCAAGCAGGCATAGGGCTTGTGTTTTTCTGGTTCTCTCATATAAGTCTCAGCTGTTCAACTCTCTTCTCAAGTTCAATGTAAGCTATCAGGAATATAGTAGGGTTGGTCTCTTGAGCTGCTCCATGGCCCCAGCCTCTTGGGCTTCATGCTTAAGTGATCCTCTCTCTTCCATGACAGGATCAAAAAATGGGAATTCCTTTTTTTCCCCTCTGTCTGTTTTTCTGTGTCCATTTATATCAGACCCAGCAAGTTGGCAGAGACTCAACCTGAATCATTCCTCACTGACATAGTCCAACCAAAAGCCCTAAAGCAGCAGTTCTTAACAAGGGGTCTGTGAGCTTGAATTTAAATTAAAAACAAACAAACATTATTCTTGTGGGGACATCCTGGTGTGGGTGTGATATATTTATTAAATAATACACAGTATAGTGTGGACTTAGTAAGAGGTCCGTGGTTTTCACCTGGCTGGCAATGGGGTCTGTGGAACAAAAAAGGTTAAGGACCCCTGCCCTAAAGCAATCTTATCAAGTAATTTAATAAAAGGTCCCTCAACTGAATTTAATACAATCAAAGGGAATCACACAGAGAGGAATAGTTTAGTTTGCAAACATAATCTTTCAGGAATTCAAAGAATAATCTCAAACTGCCACACTGAGTTTTGAGACAAACCACCTGGGTTGATGCATATGAATGCATTGAAATATCCAGCAGAATTTTCCATGCCTCCCAGTTAAAGGCTATCATTTCCCATTTTGAAGATGATACAGAAACCTTTGTCTTTCAAAGCAACCTGCATCTACAGGAACATCTATATCCACCTTCCCTTCCGTCTACCAGATTAATAATTTAGGTCAAGTCACTCATTGAGGAAGTGCTGGGCCTGCTATGGGAAGAAGGGAAAAATCAATGAAGGAGCATCACAATGAAGGAGACTATGTTTAGAATGTATATTGAGGCAAGAATCCTGGGAAACTATAATGACACACTGCTTGGATGGCACTTGGGAGCTTGGGAAAAGTGATGACCACACTAAGTGATGCAGAGATGCTAAAACCACCGTGGAAGATAGTGGAAGAAGAGATAAAAAGTCTCAGAGAATGCTAGAGTGGATAAATAGCATGAGGCCAGAAATTCAATAACCATCTATGCTCCCTGGGAAATCCTCCATTTACTGAAATGATAAAAGTAAGGGGGACACCAACGTTGTTGAGAAGCTTAGTGATAGGTTGCATCTATAGCCAGGCTTGTTACAGGTTGGGTTCCTGATATCAATAGAGATGATAGGATACTGCAAAAATAGAGGCCAGGTGGTATAGATTAAAGGTCAGAAGCAGGATTGGCATATTTATTATAAAGAGCATCAGAGTCTGAGTAGAAGCCAGATGTTCCTAGAAACAAGATATGGATAGCTAAAAAAGGTATTGCTTACTGTGATGTTTAGGCTAATGTGTCAACTTGGCCAGGTAATTGTGCCCAGTTGTTTGGTCAAGCAAGTACTGAGCTAATTGTAATACAAGGACAATCATGGGCTTTAGTCATCAGTGAGTTTACTACATAGATGGCTGATTATATCTACATCGACCAGAGATTGCTGTCAGCAATGAGTGATGCTTTTTCCAATCAGTTGAATGCCTTAAAAGTTTCAGCATTCAGAGAGAATTTCCCAGCTCATCTTTGGAAAGCCAGTGTCTCCCAGAAACTCATCAAGGACCTTCATTGGACTTTCATTGGAGCCTCTGGTTTGCAGCCTGCCTGCAGAACCTGGACTTATGCACCCCCACGGTCACGTGAGAGAATCTTATAAATCTCATACTATTTACAGATATCTCCTGTTGATTCTTTTTCCCAAAAGAACCCTGACTAATACACTTACTTATAAAATTAAAAGCAAAAAGAGATGGCTGTTTAGGAAGCTGTGGAAACTTCTCCAGTAAAATGATCATCTCTTGACCAGTTTTTGAAAATTAACCATTTCTCATACCCAGAATCCAATAACTGTAAGAGAGGCCAGGTACCGATACGGAAGGACCCTTAAAACCACAAAAGTATATACTATTGATTTCCCCAGTTAATTCCCATATTTAAGCAATCAAACACTATGTAAAAATGAATTAGTGTGGACTTAGAGCATCACAACCAACCAGTCTAGGGAGCATTTATGAGGCTCAGTAATAAATGGAGTTCAAGGCCAGATTATAAAATTTGAATAGACAAACATCTCACTTGGCAGAGCCATAACATTGATTCTTTGGCCACTGGAGTAAGAGTTATTGTAGAAAGGAAGATTTAAAAAGAGAGAGCAGAATAAAGAAAAAAAAACTTGGAACTGCCAATTCCTTCTGTCTCAGATATTAAATAAAAATTAATATCGCATTCTATGGGGAAATGTAGAGGTTATTGTCACCCTTAAAGACGTAAAGGACACATGAATGGTGGTGTTCAGCATAATTTCATTTCATTCTTTAACATGGCCTCCATATAAACTATGTGCATCTTGAGGATGATAGTAAACTATTACAAACTCAACCAAGCAATTTTTCATTTGAATTTTAAGTAAAAAATATGGTATTTCTGGTAGAGCTAATTAACATTGCCTCAGGCACATGGTAAGTAACCTTTTGACTGGTGAATGTGTTTTTTTCCATCCTTATCAGGATGAAGTATCAGAAGCAGTTTGTATTGAGAAAAAGAATGAGGATACAGAATAATGGCTCTAGAAATGTGATACAGAGAAACAGGAAAGAAGGAAGGAAGGGAAGGAGGAAGGGAAGGAGGAGGGAGGGAGGGAAGAATTGGCTTAGGAATTGGGTGTCAAACAAGGAATGTCTAGAACATAGTCTAATATAATCAAATATCAGCCTTTCCTCCCCTTAGAAAGCAGAGCTTGAGATATCAACTTACGAAAAGACTGTGCATTTTAGGCAATTACTCTAGAAAAGAGAATTAGAGGACTGGGGGGTGTGAAAAAGGAAATGAAAGAATGCTAACAAAATTAAAGATAATCAAGGTAATCAATTAGAGTTTGAATTCATGGAGAGCTTTAGAATTTTTTGTCTGTGGCATAGTAATGTGGAATATTTATTAACCACTAAGTCTTTTCCATTTGTCAAGGATTCCTTCATGAAGTGTTAAAACCTTACATTTCCAGTTTCGTGGCTATGTGATTTCCCAGGAGAGTCACAGAGCCATGCCTTACTGTAAGAAAAATCCCAGAGCAGAAGCAAGGGATACAAGGTAAAGCTGAAGTGATGAGTTAAAAATTTCCACCTATGCAAATTACCACTGCAATTGCTGACATAAAAGTGAACCAAGAAAACGTGAGGTGGCACACAAAAGATGTCCAAATCCCAAACATCCAAGGGAACTAGGCAACAAGAGTGACAACCAGCAGAAGAATACGCCAACACAGACATCAGATATGTGAATAAAAAGGCACATTTTAAGAAAATAAGCAATAACTCAAAATGTAAAGGCTGCACCAAATCTGACTTTCTACTTAGCATATTTACTGAATTATATAACCTTGAATCAGACAGAAGTTATATGCACTATAACCCAGCTTCTCTGTAGAAAGGATTCTAATTGGAAACCCCTCACACAAAAGTGAAAGTGGTTACACCTTTATTAAAAATTGAATTAAAGATGAACCTTCTTATCAAATTCTTCAGGAGATGGAAAAGAAAATTGATTATCTTTAACTTGACATTTGGTGAAGAAAAATAAATAAAATCTTCACATGTGGATTTGTAGCAAAAGGTTGGTGCTCATCCTGAAATCACACTATTTGGTTGTGTAAGATAACGTAGTGTAATAAAGATGCAGGATTGGTAGTGTCCCCAGATGCAAAGAGAAACAAATGCAAAATATCTTTTTGAAAATTCACATTCAATAGGCCTCAAAGAATACCCACACAAAGTTCTAAGAAATATGACCTCTATCTAAAAAAATTATCAAACAGCAAATAAAATAAAGCAATTTAAATGAGAGACAGCAGGAATATAAAACACAATCAGACTTGTAAACATTTCAGGTCCTGAAATTCTCAAAAAAAGAATATAAAACATATTCAATGTTTAATATGTTTAAAAATTCAAAGATAAGTTTGAAAATATGAAAAGGAAATGAGGCTATACAAAGACCAAACAAATAAGAATCAAACTGATCTTCTAAAAATGAAAATATAACAATTGAAATGAAAATGAAAAGAATTGATTTAATAACAAAAGATCTAATCAATTGACATAAAAAACGCAATGTACAGGGTTTATAGTAGATAGGATACAGCTGAAGAGAGAATTAGTAAATTGAAAAATATGAGGCACAGAGAAAAAAATGAAAGTATTTAAGGATGATGAAGTGTACTGTGAGAATGTCTAAATAAATTTTGAGAGAGAAAGAAGAAAATGTAAATGATGCAATAATAAAAAGATAATAAATGCTTTATAATTGATGAAAGACATTGATCCACAAACTCAGGAAGCCAAATAAGTTTAAAAAACAAAATACAAATAAATCTGTGCCTATAAATATCATGGTTAAACTGCAGAAACTTCATAAACAAAGAGAAGATATTGAAAACAGGGAGAAAATGTATTACCTTCAAATGAATAATGATTAGACTATTATCGCATTTCTCAGCAGCAATAATGGAAGCCAGAAGATAGGCAAAAGATATATTCTCTGTGTTGAGATGAGGAAATCACTGACAATTTAGAATTGTATATGCAGCAAAAATGTTCTCAAGAATAAAGTTAAAATTAAGACATTTACAGATAAACAAAATCTGTAAAGCAAAGAAATTGACAAATATTTAAATAGATCAAAACAAACATATACTATATATTTGTAATAAAATGTTTGACTTCATTGTTTTTAATATTTGCTGCAACTTTTAAACTTCACTCCACCCTCTCCCCCTTCTGTCCCACATGTGGGCAGGCTGATAAGAGTGGGTACTCCCTCCTTTGGCACTAGTAGGAGATTCAAACAACACGAGCTCCTGACCTTTCAAGGGAAACTTCAACCATGTCATACCCCAACTACAATTTATTTTTTTAAATATAATTTTTTATTTTTTAAAGATACTTAGATTACGTAAATATTACACAAAAATATAGGGATTCCCATATGCCCCACTCCCCACATCTCCCACACCCTTCCACATAAACAACATCCTTCATTAGTGTGGCACATTCATCGCAATTGATAAACAAATCTTGAGGCAATCCCACTAAGCATAGAACATAGTTTACATTGTAATTTACACTCTCTCCCATACAATTCTGCAGGTTATGGAAAGATATATAATGGCCTATATCTGTCATTACAATAACATACAGGACGATTGCCAAGTCCCAAAAATATCCCCGTGTTAAACCTATTTTTCCTTCTCCCTAACCCCAGAGCCTAAAGTGGCCACTGTCTCCACATCAATGTTGTAATTTCTTCCATTGCTAGATTCACAATAAGTCTATAGTAGAATATCAGTAAATCCACTCTATTCCATAGTTCATTCCCCAGTCCTCAGAATTTTGTGATGGCAATGTCCAGTCCACCTCTAAATGAGAGGGGTTTCAATCCCATATAGCAGATGGATGGGACTCTCTTGCTTGCAGTTGTAGGCTCTCTCATTTCCTTGGTATGGTGGTTGTCAATCCTCACCTCCTTGTTAGTTGTCCTGGGTAAGTCCAATGAATTGGAGAGTAGGTGTTGCAACTCTGCTGAGACCCAACTGAACCCAACTGGCACATGGACAGTGCAAAGACTCAAGTCTCTTGGACATACACTTACCAACTCCAGTATCAAGTACAGGTTCAAATAGAAGGCACAGATGAGCCATGTGTAGGGAAACCATAACTGAGTCCAACTCTGTCACTCTCAGGAACACAAACTCCAAAGTAGGGCCCACTGGCAAGGCACCAAACTCTGGATCACTCTGCTTTGACCATAGGACCTGGGTGTCTCCAGAGCTCTCAGGAGCCCCACTATTTGGGGTAGTATCCACTTTGGCAGTCTATGAGATCCTGCTGAGATGTGCATAAGTGTTACCTCTGGGATGAGCTCATGATTCACTTTGAAGTCTCTTAGCCATATAAACTCATTTGTCTTTACCTTTTCCCTCTTTCATTCAAGGTTTTTTAAAAATTACACTGCTAGTTGGTAGCTTGGTAGTAATCCCTCAGTGTCAGGGAGGCTTATCCCTGGGAGTCATGTCCCACACTGGGGGGAAGGTAATGCATTTGCTGAATTTGGCTTAGGGAGAGGCCACATTTGAGCAACAAGGAAGCTCTTATGAGGCAACTCTTAGGCACCCCAAAACACTAGGCTAAGTTTCAATTTCAAGAGCAAAGGCTCACAAGCATAGTCATCAATATCAAGGACCATCAATGAACCATCTTCCTTTGCCAGTCATTTCCCCTACACTTGGGGGACTGTTGCTGCTCCATTAGAGAATGGGGCAGAGCTCTTCAGGATAGGAATTAAATATTCTTTCAGTTATTGTGTGAATCTCCACCCACTGTGACAATGCCCCATAAA
>JAQZBX010108534.1:0-10555 GCA_029593785.1 Cabassous unicinctus
AAAAAAAAAAAAAGATCATCTTTTACCAACTTGTGTTCCATTAGACACGGTTTGAGAGATACTGCTGTGGGATAATGATGAGAAACAGGTGAAAGGCATGTTTTGGATCCTTAGGCAGAACCATCTGTGAGAAAGACAGATATTGTTTCAGATATATCTTGGCAGTAACAGAAAGGCTTAGTTTTAGTTGCAGTGAAATACACCATCAGTTATTCCAGGTTGTCAGATTAAAATTTAAACTAGTATCCTAGTATATAATGGGCAGTCAAAAAAATAGGAATCAATGAAAATTTTATCATTTCAGACCTTAGAAGATATACCTATGGTATTTAAAGTGCCTCTTTGGGAGAATGAACTTTATAGTTATATTCTACCTTATAATCTTCTATCATTTTGTCAGAAGGAGATAATTTCCATTTTCCTAAAGCCTTGAGGGTCATTGGTTTGGGGAAAATAGTGCCTACAGTAAGACTGATGAACTGAACAGCAAAGTCAATACTTATGATTGGGGTGTGTGTGTGTGTGTGTGTGTGTAAAGGAGAGTGGATAGGAAGAGGGGAAGGGACTATTAATCTGCTTTGAAATGCAACAAGTAAGGCTTTAGGATCTACTGGTGGGACTGGGTTCTATACCTTTAGGCACTGTTTGTTTTTCTAATAAATTTAGCAGCATACTCTGTTATTGTCTCTCACCTCTCAAGTAATAGCTCTATTTGTTACTATTTAAACGGAGCCTTGAAATAACTCATACTCATAGCAGTTAGAATGCTTTCGGCTGCAAGTAACGTAAAACCCAAATCAAAATTTAGACAATAAGGAAAATTTATTATCTCATGTAACAGGAGATTTTATGGGAGATTGACTCATTCCAGGTTAGATAACATCATCAAAGGCCCAAGTTCTTTCCATTTTTCTATTGGTGCCATCCTTGATGTGATGGCATCTGTCTGAAGCAAGCTTCCTTCATGGTTGCATGATGTCTGCAGTTCCAGCCATCACATCCAGATGGAACAGCGTCGAGGCAAAATATCCAGTGGCCTTTTGCGTCTCTATTTCTTTTTTAAGAGTGTTCCTGTATGTGTTCCCAAGTCCCCACCTCCACCCCCTGCAGACTTGCCTGAATTACGTGCCCCAGCATATTCCTGGCAAGGGAAATGGATTCACTATAATTAGCTCGGCCTAATCGGGATTCTCCAGTTGGGACTGGGGTTGGTACCAGCCTCCCTAAAGCATATGACTACTTGGAGAAGAGTGAACACCCAACCAAAGTCAAGTTCTGTTAAAAGGAAGAATGGGATGGGGGAATGAATTAGGCAACTAACGTTATCTTCTGCTGCATTCTTCTACGCTATCTCTAAAGCCTTGGAAATGTTTTCGTTAAAAGCAGTGACAAATAGGAAGACAAGTGATAGATATGTGGTATTTTAGCCTAATAGGAGAGTATGGTTTTATTTCCTTTATTTACTTTAAAAATATGAAGTAGTACAAGTGTCTGGATGTACATTTTGTATAATTCATTCCTGCAAGCAGCTTGCATTACAAAAAAGCAAACATTAATTTCACCTAAGATAAAGTATATACCTTCACATATGAAAAAAAGTTTTGTAGAGCATTAAAATAGAGATTCTGAGTACAGTGTAATCAGTTTCTACATAAAAATATGTTATTCTGAAATGTCTCCCTTGTTCAAAGCTAATCTCTAACAAGTGAATAGACTTAATTTTTTTTTTAATTATTAACTTTAATTCACTTTGGAATTTGACCCATATATTTATATATTACAACATTGATTTTCTTATTATAAGGCCAAAAGGTGTGAGTGAAGTCAAGTGATCTTTCTAAATTTATTGGAATTGTGGGAACGGATGTAGCTCAGTGGTTAAGTGCCTGCTACCCATGTACAGAGTTCTGAGTTCATTCCCTGGTACCTCCTAAAAACAAATAAATAAATTTATTGGAATTGGTAGTTACTTTATGAACCAAAATCCCTATTGTTTAAATCGAATGTAATATTCTGATGGAATTTTTTGGCCTCTGAACTCAAATTGGGCCGGTTGTCCAAAACAGTCTCTCTTTCTGTATCTGCCAACTTCTCTTCCCTCCTCTAAGCTGTAACTGTTTTGTTCTGTACAGTCTGCCTCTATACGTGTAGAACATGTGGCTCACTGGTTCAGGGCAAACCATCTGGGCTTGATAGAAGATAGGGTCAAAGTAGCTAGGTTTGGCAGGGATCGGTAAGTCTGATCCAGTTGAATCCAGGAAAATCCTGGAGGGCCAGAATTTTCCATCCTGTAAGCACAGTTCTAGAGCCTTCTATTGTTCTAACACATCTTTACCTTGTATTTATATCTGAGTCATCACTCAGGTTATAAACAACTGATATAGATACATATAAATGATCAGTTATATACTTCCTCCACTTAATTCACTTGATCCCCTCTCTCAGTCCCTGCAATCAAAGCTCTTCTAGGCTACTGGCTCTGTTTCTATAATTGGTGGCCTGTTTAGGTAACCCAGCATTCTTTCTTCATCATTCACTCAACAAATACACTTAGTAGGTTCAGGGCTGTAAGCACTAAGGGATATTTAAAAACTATGGCCGAAGAAATCTTTCAAGAACAGTTGAAGGTGTGACAATTTTACACCCAACTGTAATACAAGATAGAGAGCAATAAGTTGTCTGTTAATTCCTTTCTTCTCTGTCAGAGGAAAAGTATGCATGCCCTACGCCTGCCCAGTGTCCTCACTTCAGCTCTACTGCTGCACCTCTGGCAGAGCTCTTTCTCTCACTCTTCAGACATACATCTTTATTTTATTTTATTTTATTTTATTTTATTTTATTTTATTTTTTTTATTTGTAAAATGATATATAATACATATGCATATATGTGCATTTGTTTACATAAATGTTATTCGTTATATATATATGTATACATTTTATAAAGGTGCCTAGATTACCCAAATATTACTAAGAAACTACAGGGATTCCCATGCTCCCCGCCGCCCACACCCCCAACAGCACCCCACACTACCATTCCCCATCCGCGTGGTACTACACCCGCAATGGATATACACATCCTGGGGCCTTGCCACCGAGCATAGACCACAGTTCACATCACAGGCCACACTCTCTCCCACTCAGTTCTGCATGGTATATTCTGATGTAAAATGGCCTACATTCGTCGCTGCTTCACCACTCAGGACAACCCCCAAAGTCCAAAAAAACCCCGAGCATTTCAACTGCCCCTCCTCACCCTGCCCCAAAAATGTCCAGTGGCCACCGGCTCCACCTCACTGTTACAATTTCTTCCATTGCCTGAATCACAGTATGTCTACAACAGAACACCACCAAGTCCACTCTAGTCCACAGCTTCTCCCCCCATCCTGAGGGGACTTGGAAGGTGATGTCCACTCCACCTCCGAGTGAGAGAGGGCTTATATTTCCATGGAAAACCTTCTATCTAAATATTCCTTTGTCTGTTTTCCTTTTGATTCATTCCACCAAAATTATTCATTTGTTTCTGATTGTACTTTTTTGGTGTTATTTTCCTGAGATTTCATAAGGATCTTAAACCTATCTCTGCTTAGTTCAGTATCAATTATATATATTTTCAGTTCTGTTCATCCTTATATGATACTTTGACTCAGTTTTTTTATGTCTGGTAACTTTGTTACCATTCTGGGAGATCTGTCATTGCCAGTGGTTTCAGCAAATGTGATTATATGCTAATTCGACTGGGCCCAGAAAACTTGGCTTTATTTGTCTAATTGTTGGACCCAGTTTATTCCATTTTTTCCATGGTGTTGAGGTAATTTTTTAAAGTGTGTTTAAGGATTTTTTGGCTCATCTAAGAATCAGATCATTAAAAGAAAAAAATTCCCTTGTCACAAGTCCTTAAGTCATTTGACCTTGATGTGTCTCAGAGTGCTTCCTTAGGACAAAGCATACTGGATTGGAAGATGGTGAGGAAATTTCTTGCCATAGTGTATTCTTCAGTACCCTGTAGAATGTAGATATACTGTTTCAAAAGTAACTTAAATTAAATTTTCTTAGCTTTATATCTGATGTACCAGGTACATATTTTGTTGCACCTTTTAGTTGCTTTGGCTTGGATGTTTCTTAAGCTGAGGATTGTTTGATTTTTTTGCAGTTGATGGTAGCACAAAAGCAAACATAAATACCCAAATGAAATGAGTTCTTTAGGAAGGGCCTAGTTTATCATGACATCTTTTCTTACATAAAGCTTAAACTTCACATAATGGAAATATTTTATAGAGTTGCATACTTAAAAAAAAAAAAAAATTCTCCAATTCACACCTGAGTGGCTAAAATTCAGAAAACAGACAGCACCAAATGCTGACGCAGATGTGGAGCAACAGGAACGCTCATCCATTGCTGGTGGGAATTCAAAATGGTGCAGCCATTTTGAAAGACAGTTTGGCGTTTTATTATAAAGCTAAACATAACCTTCCATATGATCCAGCAATTTCACTCCTGCATATTTACCCAAAGAGGTTGAAAATTACGTCCATACAGAAACCTGTACACAAATGTTTATAGCAGCTTTTTTCATAATTGCCAAAAATTGGAAGTAATCATGATGCCCTTCAATAAGTGAATGGGTAAACAAACTGCAGTACATCCATACAATGGAATATTATTCAGCAATAAAAAGAAATGAACTATCGAGACATAAAAAGACATGGAGAGAACAACCAACAAGATGGCGGCAGAATAAGGGGCTCCTAGAGTCAGCTCGTGCTACAGGGCAGTTAGTAATCACCCAGAGGTATCTAAAGCACCTGTTTGGTGGCTCCAGGAGACCAGAAAAGCATCCTACAACATCCTTGAAGGAACGGAAGGAGGAGACTGCCCATCTGCAGAGAAGATTCGTAAGTAGAGCACTCCACGCCATGGAGGCTGGTGCCCATCCTCCACTGGCGGCACAAGCCACCTCGGAATAGCACCTTGGGAGCTATTTTGTGGCTGGAATTGGAAGCTCCACTTCAGATGGCTAAATTATAATCCTAAGAACTGCTAAAATTTGAACCTGTCCAAGTAAGAAAGAGGCCAGTAGCCGCCATTTTAACTCCACCTCTGGCACAAGGGAAAGCAGGGCAGACTGAAAATCACAGTGCTTGTAGGGACTGGCTTCTTTCCATCTGATTCGGATTGCAGCTCTAGCCTAAGCCCCAGCCCCACCTCTGGCAGGGAGGAAGCTGGCGGGGCCTGCACCAGGCTCTCCAGGAAAATATAGGCAATGCTGTGGAGGCCAGTGCTAATCCTGCTCTGGCAGCACAAGCCACCTCAGGACCTATTCTGTGCCTGGAATTGGAAGCTCCATTTCCCAAACACAGGGGAGGAAGAGATGGTTGGCCACCAACTTCAGCTACTGATAAGTAAATTCATTAATTTACTAATTTTACTGTTCTTAGGCTAAAGTATAACCCTAAGAACAGCTAAAATTTGAACCTGTCCAAGTTGGAAAGAAGCCAATAGCTTCCATTTTGACTCTGCCCTCAGCATGAGGGTAAGCTGGGCAATGAAAATCACAGTGAAAGTAGGGACCAGCTTCTTTCACCCAGATCGGCCTGCAGCCCTGGCCTAGGCTTCAGCTCCACCTCTAGCAGGGAGGAAGCTGGCGGGTGCTGCTTCACCCTCTCCAGGTAACTGCAGATACATTTAGCTGAATAGTCACAAGTCTACCAGGGCAACTGCAGTCATTTTGGACCCACACAGCATGATTGCTGCTCACACCTGCAGCTCCATCCCTGCCCCAAGCAAGGGGCGTGAAGCTTCATCATTCTTTCTGGGCAACTACAGTCTAGACCTGCACGACTTGGATGATTAAACACAGCTGTGGCTCTTTCCCTACCCCTGGCAAAGGAGAAGTTGGGAGAAGCTTCATTGGTCCCTGAGGCAATGAGGGGAGCTTGGGGCTCCATAGCTTACAGCACCAACTACATTGTTGGCTGCTACTACACAACCAGCAAGGGAGGAAGGGCAAGAAAGCCCTAAACAAAAGAGAGAAACTGCACCCAGAATAAATACATCTAGTAAGCCAGATGCCAAGACACCAACAAAAAAACTACAACCCACACCAAGAAACTGAAGATATGGCCCAGTTAAAGGAACAAGATAAGCCTCCAGATGACATAAAGGAGTTGAAACAACTAATCATAGATGTTCAAACAAATCTCCTTAATAAATTCACTGAGATGTCTAAAGAGATTAAGGAAATTAAGAAGACATTGGATGAGCACAAAGAAGAATTTGAAAGCACACATAGAAAAATAGCAGATCTTAGGGGAATGAAAGGTGCAATAAATGAAATTAAAAATACACTGGAATCATATAATAGCAGATTTGAGGAGGCAAAAGAAAGGATTGGTGAGCTTGAAGAAATGGCCTCCAAAAGCGAACATACAAGAGAACAGAGGAAGAAAAGAATGGAAAAAATTAACAGGGAACTAAACAACATCAAGAGACATGCAAACATACATGGCATGGGTGTCCCAGAAGAAGAAGAGAAGGGAAAAGGGGCAGAAGGAATATTTGAAGAAATAATGGTAGAAAATTTCCCAGCCCTATTAAAGCACATGGGTATTGTGTCCAAGAAGCACAATGTATTCCCATCCAAATAAATCCGAATACACCAACTCCAAGACATACTAATCAGAATGTCAAATGCCAAAGACAAAGAGAATTCTGAGAGCAGCAAGAGAAAAGTGATGCATAACATACAAGGGATACTCAATAAGATTTAAGTGCTGATTTCTCATCAGAAACCATGGAGGCAAGACGACAGTGGTATGATATATTTAAGATACTGCAAGAGAATAAACTTCCAGCCAAGAATCTTATATCGGCAAGATTGTCTTTCAAAAATGAGATTTTAAAAATCTGTGAATTTAGAATATTCACAGATAAACAGAAACTGAGAAAGTTTGTAACCAAGAGACCAGCTTTGTTGGAAATACTAAAGGATGTGCTACAGTCTGAAAAGAAAGGACAGGAGAGAGAGGCTTGGAAGAGAGTCTAGAAATGAAAGTTTTATCAGTAAAAGTAAAAGTCTCAAAAGAGTGGTGAAAAAATATGACAGATAAAACCCAAAGGTCACAATGGGTGAAATAAGAACTGTCTTTACAGTAATAACATTGAATGTTAATAGAGTAAACTCCCCAATCAAAAGGCACAGACTGGCAGAATGGATAAGAAAATATGAACCATCTATATGCTGTCTGCAAGAGACTCACCTTAGACCCAAGGATATCAATAGTTGAAAGTGAAAGGCTGGAAAAAGTTATTCCATGCATGCAGTAACCAAAAAGAAGAAAAACAAAAAAGCCAGAGTAGCTATACTTATATCAGATGAAATAGACTTTAAAAGACACTAGTAATGCTCAATCTGAGGAGGAAGTCAGGGAAAAAAAATTCCATTTACAATAGTGACTAAAAGAATCAAATATTTAGGAATAAATTTAACCAATGATGTAAAGCACTTGTATTCAGAAAATTACAACTCATTTTTAAAAGAAATTTTAAAAGAACTAAATAATTGGAAGAACATCCCATGCTTATGGATTGGAAGACTAAATATCATTAAGATGTCAATTCTACCCAAATTGATATACAGATTCAATGCAACCCTGATAAAAATTCCACCAGCATTTTTTAAATAAATGGAAAATACAATTATCAAATTTATTTAGAAGGGTAAGCGGTGCTGAATAGCCAGAAACATCTTTAAAAGGAAAAGTGAAGGTGGAGGACTCTCACTTCCAGACTTTAAATCATATTATCTAGCTACAGTGGTAAAAACAGCATGGTACTCACATAAAGACAGACACACAGACCAATGGAACTGAATTGATGGTTCAGAAACAGACCCTCACATCTAGGGCCAAGTGATTTTTGACAAACCTGTCAAATCCACCCAGCCTGGGCAGAACAGTCCATTCAACAAACCTGTGAGAGAACTGGATATCCATAGTGAAAAGAAGGAAAGAGTACCCCTATCTCACACTTTATACAAAAATTAACTCAAAATGGATAAAAAACCTAAATATAAAAGCAAGAACCATAAAGCTTCTAGAAGAAAATGTAGGAAAACTTCTTTAAGACCTGGTGGTAGGTGGTGGATTCTTAAAGGAGATAAGAGGAGGACTGAGATGAACTACTGATATTTAATGTATGTAGAAGTTTTAATTAACTTTACTGTAAAAGTGTGGAAATGTATAGAGTTGATGGTAACACATTGTAGTGAGTAACAGCTGGTTTATAAATGGGAATGTGGCTGAAAAGGATAGTCTAGGGATGTAAATGCTAATTGAAAGAAAGCTAGAGAATAATCTAGTGACTGAATAATACAGTAAACCCAGAGATGGATGAGAATTGTGGTTGATGGTACAGATGCAAGAGTATCCTTTGTGAGCTAGAGCAGATGTACATCACTATTGCTGGGTGGTGGGAATGTGGAGAAGCATGGGAAAAATACAACTGGAGTGACCTTTGGACTGTGGTTAACAGTAATGTAATATTCATAAATCTATGCCAAAGATGTACTGGGGGAGTATGGAAAAAGTGTGCCAAATATATGCTATGGACCTGGTAATAGTCTGATGATACTGTCTCATAATCTGTAACAAATGTTCCACCACAGTGTGGTGTGTTGATAGAGAGGTGTTGTATGGGAATTCTGCACATATACATGATTCTTTTGTAGGTTTACAACTTCTGAAATAAAAATATATTTAACAAATAATAATAGGGTGAGTTGGGGAGAAAATACACGAAATGTAAGATAAAGACTATAGTTAGTGCTAAGATTTTGACAATATTCTTTCATAATTTGTAACAAATATCTCAGGGCAATGCAAAGTGTTGGTGGTGGGGTGATGTATGGGACCCCTGTATGATGTTATGCATGTTTGCTTTGTAAGTTCACAACTTTTACTATACACTTATTGCTTATGTATATTTATGTATAAATGATATAAAAATAATATTAATAATAGGGTGGGTTGGGGGGAAAATACGCCAAATGTAAGATATTTTGGTAAGTAGTAATATTTTGAGGATGCTTTTTAATCATTAGTTAAAAATGTTTCACAAGAATGCAAGGTATTGGTGGTAGGATGAGGTATGAGAGCCTTGTATGATATTATATACATGTTTTTTGTGTGTGAGTTCACAACTATTACTATACACTTGTTTATGTATGAGTGGTATACTTCAATAAATTTTTTTAAAAACTCAAAAAAAAAAATAGGCGTGGAGAAACCTTAAGTGCATATTGCTAAGTGAAAGAAGCCAGTCTGAAAAGGCTACATACTATATGCTTCCAACTATATGAGGTTGTGTAAAAAGCAAAATTAGAGAGATAGTAAAAAGATCAGTGATTGCCACAGGATAAGTGAGGACAAAGAGAATGGAGCACAGGGCATTTTTAGCACAATGAAACCATAATGTTGGATACATAACATTTCACATTTTTCAAAACCCGTAGAAGTGTATATTCAAAGAATGAATCCTAATGTAAACTATAGATTTAGTTACTAATAATGTATCAATATTAATATCAATTGTTACAAATATACTGCACTGATGCAAAATATTAAGGGGAAACTATGAGCAGGAGTGGGAAGTATATGGGAACTCTGTACTTTCTGTGCAATTTTCCTGTAAACTTAAAACTGCTCTAAAAGTAAGTTTATTATTTAAAAAAGGAATTACTGTTATAAAATAGTAACACATGTGACAGGAACATACTTGTAAATTCATGTAATTATTTTACCTATAGTTGAAAAGAATTTGAAAAGTCATCCTTTAACAACTCACCGAATACATAGCACTACATGCTTTCTTTTTTATTATTATTATTTTTATTTATTTATTTATTTATTTTACCGGTAGGTCCCAGGGATCGAACCCAGGTCCCTCCATACGGGAGACGGACACTCAACCATTTGAGCCACATCCGCTCCCATAGCACTACAAATTACTCATTCATCTACATGCAAATAGAAAAAAACAACAGGTTTAAGAAAAAAGCTGACAGAAGTCACTGGTCAACTCTTTTGGATAATTTTGAGTTTACACTATATTTTTTGTCCCTCTGTGAATAATATTAGTATATATATTTTTTAATTAAGAAATGTTCTGAGTTTTGATGTCACCTTTTAAAATCTTAATTTGATTCTCAAAGGAATTTAAACTTGAGGGAATAAACCTATTAAGTATAAAAGTCTCATCCTTCATATGTGAATTTTTGTGTTTGTTAAAATAAAAATAGAATAGACACAGCCTATTGATTGGGCAGTTTAGAGTGTTACATGTGAATTATAGGGCATCAACCAATTTCCACAGTTTCTCTGGTAAATTGTAAGTCTTCCCTGTCAATTAGGAGATTGTAGAAATTAGAGGTTAAAGCATCAATTTTCATACTTTTTAGTTTCACAACCCCTTTATACTCTTAAAAATTACTGAGAACACCAAAGAGTTTTTGATTATAGGGATTTTTTATCTATGGATATTTATTGTATTCAGAAGTAAA
>JAQZBX010108536.1:0-10545 GCA_029593785.1 Cabassous unicinctus
GTAAGGGCACTGAGACTTAGGTTGGTTTTCTTGCCAAAATTGCACAGGTAGTGTATCTCAGGGACAGGAGATGAAGCTGTTGAGGTGTTCTACATGCAGTCATGTTGGTCAGAAATGATGGCTCACCCAGAAATTAACTTTGTTGGTAATATCTAACAGTTCTGAAATCCCACTGTGAATTCACATTCTACATGACTGACTACTGTGTAATGACATCAACAAAATTGTGAAAAGGTCAGCTCCAAATGGGAGGACTTTCGTGGCCTTGCCTGGAGTTCCCACAGACACTGAAAAACAAGTGGAAAGTGTCATAAACCAACTTTATCAGGGATTTTACTTTATATATGTATATATATATGTATATATATAATTATATATATATAATCCCTTGGGATAATGACAAAATGACTATATTCCCAAAGTCATCCTTGATCCTTGGTCAAATTTGGCTCTCTGTCCAACTCATTCAACACATTTCTGGCTTAGAAGTAGAGGTGCTTGGTCTTGGTAATGGTACACCCCAGGGAGAGGGCTGCATCCTCTGAGATATCAGCCAACATCTTCCTGCCAAGGGTCCGCATTAGGCAAGGACTTCCCCTCATCTTCTTTCATTTTACATACAGAGTTACCTTCCAAATGCAAATCACCATATGGGCAAACAGATGAAACAATGGCACTCATTTACTTAAATTCAGGTTCTGCACAGTCTGGAAAATACTTTCAAGAGTCATGGACCTTATCCAGAAGAACATGAAAGCCTTGTGGTTCTTCCTTTTTCTGATGGCTGCTCCAAGACATGAGTTTCTCAGGGATTCAGACATGAAGGTAATGGGGATGATGCATCTGAGCACATGACTAACTGTTATTCTCCTTGTCCTTAGGTGTCCAGTCTCTGGTACAGCTTCAGGAGTCACGACCTGGCTTGGTGAAGCACTTACAGACCCTGTCCCTTACCTGCACAGTATCTGGATTCTCTTTATCCAGCAGTGTTGTGGACTGGATCCACCAGGTTCCAGGAAAGGGGCTGGAGCGGGATGCTACCATGTGGTATGATGGAATATCGTATTATAACCTGACTATTAAATCCTGACTCAGCATCACCAAAGACACTTCCAAGAACAAAATTTATTTAAAGCTGAGTAGCCTGAAAGATGGGGACATGGCCACAGATTACTGTGCAGCAGACACAGTGAAAGGAAGTCAGGGTGAGCCCAGACACAAAACTCCCCTGCAGGGCACAGGAGGCAGCTGGGCTGTAGGGGGTGCTCAGGACCACCATGGGTCATACAGGGGCAACCCCAGGGGCAGGTGCAGAGAATGGTTGGGGAGGACTTTCCTGGCCTTGCCTGGGGTTCCCACTTTTGTCTTTACAGGAATTAATCCCCCAGAAAACTGACATTGAGTCTTTTCTCAACAATTCTGTTATGTGTTCAAGATTGAAACAATCTAAAGATGTTTTAAAATATGTTTACATATCTGTTCACGGTTCCCCACCCCTGCACTTTCTACTGGATATGGCTGAAAGTGTAAACAAAACTTGCTTTCATCTGACCTTATGCAGTTAATTCTCTTAATTTAAGTAAATCTCCCCTGAGTATGTACAAAAAAAATAGCCCCTCCCACCATCATGGAGAGCTTGTGCTCTCAGATGGAAGGTCCAGAAGAGGGAAACACTGGCACGGCCTGAGGGGGAGCATCCAGGGGCTTCAGTGTGTTCTTTCCATGCTTCATGGCATCAAGGACCAGAGCCCTGTGCTTGTATCAAATCATTGATAAGTTCTGATGCTATTACATAGGATGCCACTCACACACAACACAGTATTTTAATATATACCTTAGAAGATGATAAAGTATGAGATAAAATAACAGACTCACATTGTTTATTTTTCCCTTGCCCAAAGAGCATCCCTAAAACTATTTACACTTAAGGTCTTTTTTATTTTAATTTTTCATGGATGTATTAATCAATCATTTATCTATATATTCTTTTGCCCTAAAATATCAAGTATTTTCCTATAAATAAAATGTCAAGCACAAAACTTACACTTTTTGGTGAAGAAGTCATGGTAAAGAGGAAGAACTCATTTACACACATAATCCTTGTGGCAAAACCACAGGTTTCTGCAGGCAGAGCTGGTGTGATGTCCCCCCCAGAAGCCCAGTGCCTTTCAGCCTTGTACTCAGTCCTCACATTCCAGGACATCCTGGGAAGCTGAGGGCATCACCATCTGCTTCCACCCTGCTCAGCACCTCTGACTGGGAAATAGCTCTCTTCTTGGTGTATCTTGTATTTTGGGAGTGAGAGTTCCTGTTCCTGGTTGTGAGGGCCCAGGTGCACTTCCCAGGATCCAGCCCAGGAGTGAGGATGCCCTTCCAGAAGACCAGCATGACCTGTAAGAAAACTGGCTCTTTTTCTATTGCATTTTCAGAATTCCAGCTTTCTGGCAAGAGGCTGTGATATGTGGGCAGGATTGGCAGGGGTGAGTACATCATCTACAGAACAGCCGCCAAGTGTCATGATACCTCATGAAGGATCCCCCCGTACCAGATGCATTACAGATGAGCCTCTGAGCTGGGAGGACACAGGGGTGCATACTGATGTGCTTGTTAACACCAGGACCCAGGGTAGGCAGGAGATGCAAACATTCATCCAGGAGACAAACTCTTGTCAAACTAGGAATATAGGGGAGCATTCTAAAAATGAACAAGGGAATGAACAAAAAACCTATAGATTCCCCTGATGGGAAGACTACCCATGGGCCCCTGGTAATACTGAAAAAACCTTTTATGTACCTATTGAGATAAATATTTAAAATTATTAATTTTATTTTATGAGCAAGGCAAATTAAATTAATGTATTTCGAAATGTTTTCTGAGACTTGCATTTACTAAGATAAACCTTACTTGATAGTGATTTAATATCTTTTCATTTGTTTCCAAATTTGATTTGCTAATATTTCATCAAATATATTTTTCTTATACTTTAAGAGGACTATTGGGATATAATTTTCTCTTTCATAGTTACTAAATCAATTTTTATTTGTAGTATTATTCTGTTCTCATAAAAGTGTACTTTATTTTAGATATAAGTTCTTTGTCATAAATTTGTTTTATAAATACTTTCTTTTGATTTGTGGCATGACTTTCCATTTAGTGAAAGTTATTTTATTAATTATAATGTTTTCTTTAAATTTTAATGTATTCAATCTATTCTGGAGACCTTTGATCTAAAAAGTTGACATCATCTGACCCATGGACTTCACTGAAGTGTTGAGACAGGGACAGCATTGTCCAAGACACATCTTTATCCAAGAGGGAAGGACCAGGAGGCCCATCACAGACACTGGCCCACCGGAAATCTGACCTCCTGTGAAATTCACTGCTTTGGGCCCTTTTTCTTGACTAGCACCTGCTTCCCTTCATGGGAGGGATGCCTTGCCCTGTGCTTTCCTTAAGTTTTCTCATGGGGCTCTTTTCCATTGAGAACAGTGACTCTCTGGGCTGTATATCCAGTGTGTGCAAATATGTGTATGTGTTTGAGTGTGCACACATGTGTATGTGCTTGTGAGTGTGTGTGGGTGTATTACTGGAGAGTAGATGAGTGGGTGTGCATGTGTAATGTGTGCAGGTGTATCCCAGTGTGTGCATGCATGAGTGTGTGCTTGTGTTATAAGTAGAGTAAATGTGTGAATTGGCTTTCACCCCTATTGTTCTATACTTGCAGGTGTTCTCTGATGTGACCTTATAATAGAGGAGAATAACGGAGATAAGAGACACCCTGAAAGTCCCCCAAATCTCTGGATTCATCATGCATGGTCTGTGTAAGAGCATCTGGCAGGCATCAGGGAAGGGGCCCCTGGGGTTTCCATAGAATCCTTTGTTTGATCTCCCTGCTGAGTACCTTGGGATACTAAGGTTAAAGATGCAGTCCCTTCCCCTTCCATTTCCAGCAGGAGGCCAGTCCATAGCTCCAGCTCTTAAACAGGAGGTCCTGATCTGCTCTAATAATCTTTCTCATCCTACTTCCATTAACTTTCCTTTTAACTATTTTCTGGCATTGAAATTATTTGTTACATAATTTAAAAAATACATTAATTAATTTAAAAAAGATATTTAGATTACATAATGTTACATAAAAATATAGGGGATTTCCATATGCCCTGCTTCCTACACCTCCCAGATTTTCCCACATTAACAAAATCCTTCATTAGTGTGGTACATTCATTACAATTGATGAAAACATTTTGGAGCATTGCCCTAAGCATGGATTATAGTTTACATTGTAGTTTCTACTCTCTCCCACACAATTTTGTAGTGTATGGCAAGATATATGATGGCCTGTATCTGTTGTTGTAATGTAATTCAGGACAATTCCCCACTCCCAAAAATGCCCCCATATTTCACCTATTTTTCCCTCTCCCTGCCCTCATAACCTTCAGTGGGCACTGCCTCCACATCAGGAATATAATTTCTTCCATTGCTAGAATCACAATAAGTTTATAGTAGAATGCCAGTAAGTCTATTTTAGTTTATAGTTCATCCCCCATTCCTGAGGATTCTGGGATGGAGATGCCCACTCCACCTCTAATTGATAGGGAGCTTGAATCCCATGGAGTAGATGGATGTGACTTTCTTCCTTGCAGTTGTAGACTCTCTTGGTTCCTAGGGATGGTCTTTGTCCATCATCATCCCCTTTTTAGTTTTCCTGGGTGAGTCCAATGAAATGGAGAGTAGGTGTTGCAACTCTGTTTAGATTCATGGCCTAGCTGTCACATGTACAGCCCAAAGATTGTAGTCTCTTGGACATACAACTATCAATTCTAGTACTAATAATAGTTTCAAATAGAAGGGTCAGAAGAGCCATGTTTAGGTAACCACAATTGAGTCCAAATCTGTCACATGAGTGAGCATAAGTACCAAAGTAGGGCCCACTGGTAAGGCATCAAATTCCTGAGCAATATAATCTGACTATTGTGTCTGGATGTTTCCAGAGCCCTCATGAGCCCCATTGTTTGAGGTGTTATTTAGTTTGGTAGCCAATGAGATCCTGCTGAGACATGCATAAGCATAACCTCTCGAATTACCTCCTGACTCACTTTGAACTATCTTAGCCATATAAACTCATTTGTGTTCACATTTTACCCCTTTTGATCAAGGCCTTTTTCCAGTTGCATTGCTAGTTGGTGCTTGGTAGTAATTTCTTGGTGTCAGGGAGGCTCATCCCCAGGAGTCATGTCCCATGTTGGGGGAATGTTAATCCATTTATATGTTGAGTTTGGCTTAGAGAGATGGCACATTTGAGCAACAAGGAGGGTCTCAGGAGGTAATTCTTAGGCACCCTATAATATTAGGATAAGTTTCAATTTCAAGAGTAAAGGTTCATAAGTACAGTCACCAATATTAAGGACCCATCAATGGACCATCCTCCTTCACTAGTCACTGTCCCTGTACTCAGGGATTCTTGCTGTTCCATTACAGAATGTGGCAGAGCTACCCTGGGTGGGAATGTGATATTTTTTCAGTTACTGTGGGTATCTACATCTACCGTGATAATGCCCCATGAACAATTGAACACATTTATATGCCTTATATATATGCCCAGGTGAACCTTCTCCCATGTATCTGCCATCACTGACACCCCACAAAAATGATCCTCCCATGTCATAGCTGTAACCCTTCTGTGATCCAAAACTTTTTCAGAAATGAAGACAACAAAATAGCCAAATACAATTAATAAGAAAATAAAATAATAATGATAATTTTAAAAATAAGAAATAAAATACAAAAAATTAAAAATAAAGATTTGGAATAATAAAAATAATGAAAAATATTTAAATTTTTTTTGACATAATGCCTTTCATAATTGTAAGATCTGTTGTCTTATATATATAGTGACATATTCTTCTGTTTATTCCCCCAGTGTCTTACTTTTTTCATTTTGTCTTCAAAGAAGTATTAGGTTACAGAAAAGTTATGTATAGTATATAGGAAATCCTATATACCAACATCCTCCCCACTTTCCCCTTCCCCTATTAATAACATTTTATATGTGGATGGTACATTGGTTACAATTGATGTACAAATATTGAGACATAGCTACCAACCATGGTCAATGGTTTATATTATGGTTAACATTTTGGACCATACACTTTTATAAATTTTGATGAAATTTAACATGGCCTGTATCCATCATTGCAAGATCATGTAGAACACTTCCATCACCCCCAAAATGCCCCATGTTCCATCTATTATATTATCCCCTTCCCTTCCCCTTGGGACCCATGGCAACCACCAAGTTTCAGTCTTCAAAGAACAAGATTCATAGTTACTTGCAACAACATTGAGGGCTTGACATACTACTCTGTCCTCCGCTATTAGGTACTGCTTATGCTCTCAAGAGATCCTGTCCCTCTATGTGAGAACATAGCAGGACTCCCCAGGATGGGAGTTCAACACCTTCCTGCTCATTATGTGGGTCTCCACCCACTGATTCAACCCATTATGACAAGAGGAACACTCATACACTACCTAGAAGCCTGCCCCAGGTGTGCCCTGTCCCAAATGCTCCCCACATCCAAAACCCTAAACCAGTAACCCTTTCCTGCCATGTTACCAAAATAACATTCCCATGTTGTAGTTTTAACCACACACCTGCCAATCCCTAGTTTTCATTTGTTCCCTGCCCCAACTCTCCCCCCAGTTTCATAGACAGTCCAATCCACCCTCTCCACCCAACCCCTAGACAAACCAGCACCACCTAACCCAAAAGTATCACTGCACTCTGTCATGCCTCTCCACATCACAACTACTCACAGCTTATCATAGATTTTGTCCTTATGGGCATTGGCTCACAACCTTCTTCTCCCTTTCTATCACTTGTGAACCTATCTTCCAGACTCTAGCTCTGTGAGTCTGCTCAATTTACTTAATTTATATCAGTGAGGTCATGTAATAGTTGTCCTTCAGTGCCTGGCTTGCTTCACTCAACATAACGTCTTCAAGATTCATCTCAAAGGGAATAAACATGTTTAAGTGCCCACTAGGATTTCATGGAGAAAGAAAACCCTGTCCTTGGAGAAGTGGGGTCCCAGGGAGGGGAGTTTGTCCTCCTAGGATTTGGCAAGCATCCTCCTCCCAGAATAGCCTCATAACACTAAGGGTCCAGGGAACTCTCCTTGCCTTGGGTCTGTACATACAAATGGCTTTCCCACTTGCAAGTTGCCAATTAGACCAATAGACTAAATGACAGCACACATAGGCTTATATTCTGGATCTCTGTCAACCAGAAAAATATTGTCTGCAAGTCCTGGATGTTAAAAACCATTTCACATCTTCCTCTTTCTCATGGCAGGTCATAGATGTGAGTGTTTCAGGTGATTTACCCATGGAGGTAATGAGGATGCTGCCTCTGAGTACGACTCACTGTGGTTCTCCTTGTCCTCAGGTGTCCTGTCCCAGGTGCAGCTGCAGGAGTCAGGACCAGGACTGGTGAAGCCCTCACAGACCCTGTCTCTTACCTGCTCTGTCTATGGTATGTCACCCCAACCAGTGATTATTGCTGGCATTGAATCCGTCAATCCCTGGAGAAATGGCTGCATGAATATGTGACAGTGGGGACATTCACTATGCCCCTTCCTTCAGGAGCCAAATCTCCATTACAGAGACATGTCCAAGAACCAATTCTCTCTTCAGATTTATCTCTATGATAGCAGAGGACATAGCAATGTTTTACTGTGCAAGAAACCCAGGGAGCAATGTGAACTATGGTCCATGCTCAGTGGAAATGCCCCAGGATGCATTTATCAATTGCAATGAATGTGCTATACTAATGAAGGATGTTGTTTATGTGGGAGGGTGTGCAAGGTGTGAGGAATGGGGTATATGGGAATCCCTATATTTTTTGTGTAATATTTATGTAATCTAAGTATCTTTTAAAGAAATAAAAACTATATATTGAAAAAAAAAAAGAAAAACCCATGAAGGAAAGTCACTGTGAGCCCAGACACAACCCTCCCCATACAAGATGGGGCTGGAAATGAGGGGGCACTTGGGACATACCCAGAGTAGGGACCAACCCTTCCAGCCTCAGGGGCAAGGAAGATTTTGGAAAGCATGGGATTACTGTAATGATATAGGGTTTCTTCTTCTTGCTTAAATGTATTTAACTCCTCAGAATTCCCCTCTATATCTATCCTAATGGCATGATGTTTCAAAAGCAGAAAATGTATCTGCAATGCTATTATTAATTATAATATAATATATTCACACATATGAATTAGATTTCTTCATTTTATTCTTCTGGATATGACTGGAAGTATGAACAAATTTTGATTCAACTAACATTCTGACACTGTGCAGTTAATTTTGTGGAATTAATTCTCTCTCCTGGCTGTGCCCAGGCAAAATATAATAATTAATAATAATAATAATAAAATTGAATATGCATGATTATTTAATCACCATAAGAACAAATTATTTTATGGCAGAATAATTTCAACTGAATTGAAAATTTAAGCCCCCATTTTCTTTTCACAGTATGTGAACATGTGTATCCCTCCTCTATCAGGCTATTCAGAGATTTTGGTTGTCAGACTTTGCTCCAGAACACCATGGTAAGCACCATGACTTCAGGGTAAAGGAACAGAAGAGGGAACAATCTGTCATGGTCCCAGCGAATCATCCAGGTGCCTCATCTTGTTCTCTCCATCAAGAATGGGGCTCCTGCACTTATTAAGCCTGTACATGATCCAAACTCACATCAGATCGGATCCTGTTTGGGACAGCTAACCTGATGGACTGGGAAAATCCCCCCAGTTCTCATTGGTAGCAGATGCCTCATGGAGTGGTCAGAGACTTCTCTGTTGTCAGGAAGTCTCTGTTGTCTGGGAGTTCTTCCTGAGCTATCACCTATGTGGAAAGTGCTGCATTGTGCAGAGAAAATGAGAAGAGGAAATGTGGGCTATGGTGGGTCTTTAATCTTGTTTCAGGAAGAGGCTGTCAGGTGGGCCTCTTCCTCAGAAAGGCCTGGGCTCACTTGCCTCACATGTTCCTTGGAACTGGATTTGAGTGAAATCTGTACCTCCTCAGTCAACTGCAGGGCTCAGTGGCTCTAAGCTGGACCCACAGGTGAGATAGCACAGCCCTGCCTGATGACACCTGGATAGGAGTTGAGTGAGGCAGCAATAAAGGAAGGAATTGAAACAATGGCTGTGGAGATTCCTGTTCAGGGCAGGCTAGAACCATAATTCACAGCTGGGAACCAGCCCTCCAAGTTGGTCAGTCATAAGCCATGCTCAGCACTTGAATATGTCCTCCTATGTTCCCAGGTTGGAAGACCTTCACACCCGCCTCCATTTGGGGTAGCTGGCCATGGACCACACAGGAGGCAATCTTCCAGGGTGGGGTATGGGTGCTGGCCAGTGCCCCTGAGCAATTCACTCACATTTTTTCTGCCACAGTTTCTCAGACATTCTCTCTTGCTTTTTCCTCAATATTCTACAGTGCTCCCCTGGCCTCTGGAGACCCAGAATGTTTTTCCAAAGGGTTTCTTCCTGTCCACTAGCTGGAGGAGGAGTGTGTCCTGTAGCTCACTATTCTATCATCTTCCCCAGAAGACACCACCTCATAATTGTTTTTAATGAAACTTTGGCTTTAGATTTGCTGCCAAAACAGTTGAAGATCTGAGGACATTGGGGTGGGTTAAATTCATATTGCATGTTTGAAAAACCTGACATTTTGCTGTCCAGAGGGAAGACTGGAACTGGAACATGTACTCCAAAGAAGACATGTTCAATCCTTAACCTGTGTTCCTGTGGTTGTGCATAATTTTTAAATAGGATTAGAAGATGTTATTATTAGTTAAGGTGTGGGCTCATTTGTTTATAGGCTTTGTGTGAATTTTATGGAAATGAGGTCAATTTGCATGATGGTGGCCCTAATCATATTACTGGAGTCCTTAGAAGAAAAAGGAAATTTGGAAACAGTAGCTCAGTAGAAGTCAAAAGTCATTGGAAGCCAGAAATCATAAAAGCCAGAAAATGAGGTAGATTTCCATGTGACAGGGACAGAGGTGGAAGCCAGGGAACCCTAAGAATACTGGCAGGGCAGCACCAGAGTGCTATAGACTCTAGGAGAAATCATGGCCTGGAGAGGACTTTATTTTGAACTTCTAACTTTCACAACTGTGAGAAAACTAATTCTGATTGTTTAAACCAACCTGTTCTGTTTTATTTGTCATAATGAAAGAGTATAATTACATATTGAAGGATAGGACAGGTGGGTAGAGATTTTACTAGTGGTACAAGATTAACAGGTGGTTAGATTAGGAAGGTCAGGTTAGAATAACTAGGACATGTAAAAATGAATCTTGACATCCCATGAGCCAAGACAGGGAAGAGTCATATGCCCCAGGGCACGGGGAGGATGGAACAGAAAAGATCAAATGGGCTATGTAATGGTCATGGGAAATACTCTTCATTACCTTACATTAATGGACACAGGACATGGTAAATATCATCAAAAATTATTAAACTGTACAGTCCAAAT
>JAQZBX010108537.1:0-10545 GCA_029593785.1 Cabassous unicinctus
ACATTTTATATTAATTGAGTCATACAATAAGAAGTATTCTGCATCTGGTCTCCTTCACTTAGTATAATGTCTTTTTTTTTTTTGTCTGATATTAACATTGTGTAGTATTAACTTACATTTGTTCAGCTTCAAGGAAAAATGGTCTTATATTTGCAAGTCTTCCCATGTTCATATTTCACATAATATATTTATATTTCCCATGATATATTTAGTTCATAATAGGGCAATCATACAGTATTTTTCCTTTTGTGTCTGCCTTGCTTCACTCAAAATAATGTCCTCCAGGTTCATCCATGTTGTCACATGTTTCACAACTACGTTTCTTCTTACTGCTGCATAAAATTCCGTCATGTGCATACTACACAATTTGTTTATCCATTCATCAGTTGATGGATACCTGGGTTGTTTCCACCTTTTGGCAATCGTAAATAACACTGCTAAGAACATCAGTGTGCAGATGTCCATTCGTGTCACTGCTCTCAGTTCTTCTGGTTATATACCTAGCAATGGTATTGCCAGGTCACATGGCAAGTCTATATTCAACTTCCTTAAGAACTGCCAAACAGTCCTGCTCTGTGGCTGTATGATTCTACATTTCCCCCAACAGTGAATAAGCGTTCCAATCTCTCCATATCCTCTTCAACACTTACAGTTTTCCAACTTTTTAATAGTGGCCAGTCAAATAGGTGTGAAATGATATCTCATTGTAGTTTTGATTTGCATTTCCTTAATTGCTAGTAATGTTGAACATTGTTTCATGTGTTTCTTCACCATTTGTATTTCTTCTTTGGATATTAAATCTTTATCAGATATGTGATTACCAAATATTTTCTCCCATTGAGTTGGCTACCTTTTCACCTTCTGACTGAAGCACTTCCTTGCATATTTCTTGAACTACAAGAATTTTCTTGAATTTTGTTCATCTTAGAAAGTCTACATTCCTCCTTCATCTTTGAAATGTATATATTTTTTCTGGGTATAGAATTCTAATATAGATTTTTTTCTAGCAATTTGAATATGCCACTCCATTGTCTTCTGGCCTCCAATTTTTCTTGGATAAAAATCTGCTATAATGTATATCTTTCTTCCTCTCTATATAATGTGTATATTTCCCACTTACCTTCAAGATTTCCCCTTTGTCTTTAGTTTTTAGCAGTTTGAATTCCATATGCCTTGTTGTAGGTTTATGTGTATGTGTTGTTGTAGTAAATCATTTGTTTTGCTTGCTTGTTAATTTATTTTTAAAGGCTTGTGTGTATTTTGGGTATTTGTCCTGCTTTGGGTTCTTTGAGCTTCTTGTGTCCGTGTTTAAATGTCTGTACTAATTTTGGAAAATTCTTGGACATAATTTTTTTCTACCCTGTTCTCTTTCTTTTCTACTCCTGCAATTCCAATTACACACTTATTAGACTATTTAACATTGTCCAACAGCTCTCAGGTGCTCTGTTCTGATTTCAATCCACTCTTTTTATCTCTCTCTCATTCTATATCAAAAGTTTAATTTTAATTTTATCGATATCTTCAAGTTCATTAATTATTTCCTTGTTTGTCTTTAATTTGTTGATAAAGACATTATTCCAATTTCTGAATTTATTTTTTTCAGATGCCATACAATCCATCTAAAGTGTACAATTAATGGCTCTCAGTAAAATCACAGATGTGTATTTATCCCCACAATCAATTTTAGAACATTTTCATTGCTCCAAAAAGAAAAACCCCATACCCCTTGTGACAGTTCGAATTTTATGAATCCAAAAAAGCAAAAGATTATGGTTTAAACTAATCCATTCCTGTGGGTGTGCAACCTGTTTGCCTGGATTATGTCAATGAGGCGTGATTCATGTTGCATCCCTGCCCTCTTGCTGGGTCTGATATAAAGGGAGACATAAAAAGACAGAAAGACACAAGAAAAGGAGTTGCCATGGTTGTTTCTGCCATGGGAGAAAAAAGACTCCAGTTTTACCCACAGCTGAACTTCAAGGAAAGAAACCCTAAGAAACAAGCCCTATGACAGGAAAGAGAGGGCTAGAGGATTACTCAAGCATGAAGCCTTCAAGAGGCTGGGCCCACAGAGCAGCTCAAGAGGGATGAGCCCTACTATGTGCCTGATAGTTTACAGCTGAATTTGGGAAGAAAGTGGAGCCATCGTGGCAGAGAGACAGCTGAGCCCAGAGAGCAAGGCCCAGATCCCCGGCCATTTTGCTTTGACATGTGGCAGCAGAATTTGGTGAGAAAGCATCTTTGCTGATGCTTTCATATGGACATTTCAGAGACCTCAGAACTGTATGCTTTTACCCCAAATAAATCCCCTTTATAAAAGCCTACCCATTTCTGGTACTTTGCATTGGCAGCCCTTTGGCAAACTAAAAAACCCCTTATATCTCCCTCTTATCAGCATTAGTGGGGTACCTTTGTTACAATGGACTAAAGAATAATTAAAACATTATTGTTAACTACAGTCTGTAGTTTGCATTAAGTGTACTTTTTCCTATATACCACCCTATTAATAACACCTTGTAATAGTGACTTACATTTGTTCATGGAAGAACATTCTTATATTTGTACTATTAACCACATTCATTGTCCACAACAGAGTTCACTGTGTTATACAGTCTCATGTTTCACCCTCTAGCTTTCCTTCTGGTGACAAACACAACTCCAAACTTCCCCTTTCAATTATAATCGCATGCACAGTTCAGCATTGTCAGTTACACTCATGATAATGTGCTACCATCACCTCTATCCATTTCCAAACATTTACATTCAAACTTATTGAAAACATTGCACAAATTAAGCTTCAGCTCCCCATTCTCTACCATCATTCTATCTCCTTATATTCTTATATTCTAGATAGAATATTCTAGATATTCTATCTCCTTATATTCTAGATATTAACTTCATGAGTTTGCTCATTACAGTTATTTCATATTAGTGAGATCATACAATATTTATCCTTTTGGATATAGCTTCTTTGCATTATTCACTTTTAATACTGTGTTTTCTGTTTCATTTTTACATTTCTATTTGATTCTTTCTCATAGTGTCTATCTCTTTGCTGAAATTACTTACCTGATTAGTGCCTTATGTCTCCCTTTTTCACTAGAGCTTTTAACGGATTAGTCATTGTTATTTTAAATTCCTTGTCTGATAATGGTGTGGTTTTTTGTTTTGTTTTGTTTGTCTGTTTTTCAATACTGGAGCTGGGAATTGAACCTGGGACCTTGACTGTGGGAAGCTGGTGCTCAACCCCTGAGCCACATCAGCTCCCCTGAGTTGGTTTTTTCGTTTGTTTACTTGTTATTTGGTTTTTGCTTGTTTGTTTTAAAGGAGGCACCAGGAACCAAACCTGGGACCTCCCATGTGGAAAGCAGGTGCTCAACCGCTTGAGCCACATCCGGTCCCCCTAATATTGTTAACATGTCATATCTATTGACTGATTTTTCTCTTACCTGCGTATCATTTATTATTTATTCATAAGCCTGCGTTTTTGTTTAAAGTTAGACTTTTTATGTTGGATAGGACAGAGTTTCATAGTTTTTTATGCTGAAAATGGGCATACTTTTACTTCTACTAAGCCTTTAGTGTGAGAATTTGTTCCATATATCCAAAAGTTGAACTGGGTTTGGGGCTTAGTTTTGCTCTGGCTCTACTCTGCACCACAGGCTCCAAATTCCTCCAGCATTGCCTTGTGCTTAGGACAGGGCTGGTTTCCTGAGGGTTTGTCTTAGCATCCCATCCTCCATTCCCAACTTTAGTTTGTCCCTTTGTGCTGCACTTGAGAGTGTCTCTTCAACACTTTTTGTAAATCTTTCAGTAGGATTGTGTGTTATTTGTTGTTCAATGCTTGTTATCTTGGTTGTAGGGGTGGGTTGTGAGTATTTTCTGTTATTCTTATGAAATCTCAGTCTTAGGGAGGCCTGTATCCTAGGCCTCAGGCATGTGGTCTTGGACTGTCTGTCCCTCCCCTAGCTATACTGAACCAAGATAGTTTTAATTAAGCTACCCCATCATTAGTACTGGTTATTGATGTATGAGGCCATCTTTTTTTCTGTTTCCATGAATCACCAGCAATAGTGATTCACCTCTTCCTCAATCCTTTCCCACCTTGTCTCTTATTTGCATCTTCCAGTAATTAGTTGTAATTAAAGAATACAGTGAAAAAGGATTCATCTGGTCCCATAGCTCAGGGCAGAGAGACCACAAAGACCACCGAGGTAAAGTGACATGAAATCTAGTAATCTCTGTTGATAGCTAATTACTGATGTAGCTAAAATACTCTAAAATATGCCAGCATAAATCTCCACAAACTCTAACTGACCCAAACACATATTCAATAGCAATTTCTTCAAATTATAAAATCCAGAAGAGGCCTCTACTTAAGGCACATCTTACTGCACCCAGTGATTGAATATGCTGTCTAAGATATTAGGGCATCCCTGCAGGCTATAGCTTTGGCAGTTAGGTTGGCCAATGCTCTAAAATAGGACCAGTACTTCTTTTTTGGGTACACACCTACTTGATCCCCATCCTTGATGAGATACAACATCTATAGGCAGCAGGAATATGTCTTGGTCCAGCCTTAAAATGCAACAAGCTTCTTAGTGGAGAACAATGAAAAGAACTACCTTTAAAATGGCAAGCCCATAAAATGCAAACCAAGTTATAACAAAGACTAATATCTCTATTTTAATCCAGTCCACTCAGGTCACGCTGCTAGCAGAGCCTTACACAGCAGACAATTAAATTGGCCAATCCTATACTGCTGCATCTATGACTATGGGAGCCCATTTAATATTCCCCTCCGAAGTGGCTGTATTTTTCCTTTCAGACCCTCCAGA
Organism: Cabassous unicinctus; assembly: GCA_029593785.1. Classification (NCBI taxonomy): domain Eukaryota; kingdom Metazoa; phylum Chordata; class Mammalia; order Cingulata; family Chlamyphoridae; genus Cabassous; species Cabassous unicinctus. Next base: position 4,839 of record JAQZBX010108537.1, read on the forward strand.
GGTGAAGTGCACAGAGGATGTATTTTCTTCTCACTGTTCGCTGCTCATCTTACAAAGAAGCCTCTTCAAATATGACTTAAAGAGCAGTCAATTCTTTAATAATGTATGAAGCAAAGAATGAATAGTAGAAAATGAAGATATTTATCCTTGAGAGCTGCTTATGATATTTATAAGGAGACTGTATTAGTCAAGGTTCTTTGGGGAAACAGAATCAACAGGAGATATCTGCAAATAGTATGAGATTTATAAGATTCTCTCACGTGACCATGGGGATGCACAAGTCCGGGTTCCGCAGGGAGGTTGCAAACCAGGGGCTCCGATGAAAGTCCAATGTAGGTCCTTGATGAACTCCTAGGAGATGTTGGCTGTTCAAAGACAGAGGTGGGAAATTTTCTCTGAATGCTGGAATCACTTCTCCTTTTAAGGCATGCAACTGAATAGATAAAATGTCACTCATTGCTGATGGCAATCTCCCTGGTCTATGTAGATGTAATCAGTTATCTACGTATTAAACTCACTGAGGACTACCGCCCGTAATTGTTCTTGTATTACAATGAGCCTAATGCTTGCTTGACCAAACAACTGGGCACAATTACCTGGCCGAGTTGACACATTATCTTAACCCTCATAGAGGCTATGAATGGAGAGGTGGAGGGAGGACCAAGGGAAAGTCTGTGAAGTAGATGACGGAGAAGACTCTATGGATTACATGACCTAGTGACATGCCATGATTTGTCCTGTATCTTTAAGTGAACCTGAAAGACCCATAAAATAAACTTCATTTGTGGACACAGATGAGTAAGACTGTTGTTAACAGACCAAGTATATTCACAGAAGACTGATAATTCAAGCAAAATTGTAATGTCTTATTTATAATGGCAGATAAGTTGATTGTCCAACCAAGATATTTTGTGCCTTCCTGCAGGTCACCCTCTTCCTGGTAAGGATGTATTTTAGTCAGGAGAAATTTTTTTGTAGGGCCTAAAATTTGAGCACAGGTAGGCAAATTGTCATCAGGGATGTAGGAGCCAAGCTATCAAATTACTAAATTGTGTTGAACCACTTTCATTGTCTTTTCTGTTCTGACTGGTGTTGGACCCACATGTCCAAAGCATACTTCTTAAATTCCTCTCTTACATTTAAATGGTATTGCTAATCGTTCCCCTTTCTGGTGATTTATATTTGTCTTTAGATCATATTGAAATCCTAGACTCCTAGCCTTTAGTCACCACCTTGCAACCCTTGGGCGGTAGCTTCTCCTGGCCATTTGCCCGAGATATGTAACATTGCTGTCAGACCCACCTTTTCCCAAATTACCCAGTCGTTCATTTAAGGCTCATGCATCCCTTGGGTGCCTGGTAAAAAATAATCCAACCTGATATTTAGGCAATTTGCAAAGTCTTGCACTTTTGGCATATTCATCCTTTTATTTATTCATTCACTCTACACTGAATGGGCACTATATTTCAAGCACTGGAAGATAAACAATGAATAAATAAGATGTCCAACTTAAAGGCACCTGTCAGCTCCCACATCACAAGGGTATGAACTGTACTCTACATGGTCAATATTTTCCTCTAGAGTGACCTAACTCAAACACTGTTCTTGTAATCATTCACAACATACTCTCAGGGCTAAGCTCCTATCATCTTCCTTTGGACACATTTTCCTTTAATCCCCTATACATTCAGAATAGATCAGAATCAAGTCAGTCTTTAGATGTTGGAACTTCCCCTTGGGGATGGGTTGCAGTGTGTCTATTTATTTCCTCTAAAAGGTCACCTTTAGTAGCTAGGAAGTCTACTAACCTATTTTGATGAAAATATCTTGACAAGGTAGAAAATTTGGAAAAAAGGCCAGAAAGTTAATTGGGGTGTCTTGGAGAACATTTCATGCCAAATGAATGACCCCTATTTTATTTATAAGGCAATATAGAACTGTCCGATTTTGTTGTTATTGCTTAACACATAATCAAAATCTAGCAAGATTAATCTCATGACAGTGTGGAACTTTTGTTTTCAGATTGGCAAAACCAGATTCAGGGAAATTGTTGGAAAGTTAACAGACTATTCCAAAAGTGAAGGAATGACTGTTTAAAACAAAGTCTTATCAGTTGTAATGGACACAAAACATTAACATATGAAATACTGAGATGCATAAAAAGTACTTCCTTAATGAATGGATAACTAATCCAGTCAGTGGCAAATTATCCACTCCTCCCTCCTTTCCTTTCTGAAGGGTTTAAAGGTGAATGTGCTTGGCCATTATACATTTTGTCATAACCTATAAAATTGTGCAGGGCAGAGTGTAACAATAATGTAAACTATAGTCCATGGTTAGTAGCAATGTTTCAATATATGTTCATCAATTGTAGCAAATGTACCACCTAATGAAGGATGCTGTTAAAGGAGAAAGTGTGGGAGCGGGAGGCGTTGGGGCATATGGGAATCCCCTATTTTTTATGTAACATTTAGGTAATCTAAAACTTCTTTAAAAATAAAAAATAAAAATTTGAAAAATGTGACTATGGAGGACAAAGAAGGCAGGGGAGTAAAAGTAATTAAATGGGAACTGCCACAATGACCCCTCAGTGGTTCTTTATGAGATTTTCTCATATTTGCCCTCCTAGAAAAATGATGATATTGACACACAGGAAAACGGTAAGTGATATCCTATCTGTATGTGATTTTAATCTAGATTCCATACAGTATAACTTGAAATGCAAAGCTCTTTCTACCTCAGCATGCTGCCAGGACAAATACAAAAGGGCCAGAGCAAAGGAAATTTTCTTAATAGCTCTTCTTGATAAACAAGCACATTTCAGATTTCAGATCATGAGAAGAATAAAGATGAAAATTAAGGACATGGGGGAAATTAATGAATTAAAATGATTAAAACAGTTAACATCCAGCCCTAGAACTGACCTATTCTAACTATTCATGTAAAATCCATTTGCAATGAATTGTAATTAAGACTAACTTCTCGTGCCGTCATTAGTGTGAGTCATGAAAATTGCAATTAAGCGACTATTGTAATTTTTAAAACTGCTATTACATTTTCTCTTTGTGTGGCTTCGGTTAATTATTAATAACACTTGTAATTGGTTTTTCATATTTTTCTTTTTATGAACAGAGATGTTCTGGTTGTCATAAGGGCTAATGAACTTAGCATTTCAGATATTTTATGAGTTTGTTTTATGCTATTTTGAAGAACTCCCAATATCCCATGTCCTATCTTGCTAGGTGCTTTTTCTCTTTCTCTGTGGATTTGCAAGGACAATCAAAGTATGCATTGAATTTTAAAATCCGATATGTAAAGGGTCATTGGTTGTCCAGGAAGCCCTGTATATCTTTTCTATCCTTGCAATTACTTTTTCTCCCCAAATAATATTTCTTGAAATGCTAATTTAGCCATGTGTGACCCAATGGAGTCTAATGGCTCAAGAACAATTGCTCAGCTCACTTTTCATTGGCACAGGGAAAGTGTGGAAGGCAGTGTTTCCTGACCTCTTGGAGGAGAGGAGGGGGGAATCAGTAAGGTGGAGGCTGGTGTATAAAGGAATTAACAGGCCTCAGAAATAAAAAGGGAAAAGCCAAAACTAAAATCCATTGCCAAAAGGACCTTCCCCATATGGTACTGATATCAGAATTGAGCACAGAAAAGAAGGGATTAGAAATTGATGCTATACTCACAGAACCCAATGAAAACTCTAACACTAAACATCTGCTTAAAAATTAAAAGGATATTTCCAAATAACTTCATAGTTTAAAAACAATGCATAGTTTAAAAATGCAGGGGGAGCTGATGCTGAATGTATGCAGAATGTTTAATACGGTCGATTGTACATATGTGGAAATGGATAGAGTGGATGGTAACACAACATAGTGAGTGTAACTAACACTGCTGATTTTTAAATGTGATTGTGGCTGAAAGGGGTAATCTAGGGAGGTTAATGTTAATTGAAAGACAGCTAGAGGATAATCTAGGGACTGTATAATATAGAGATTTCAGTGGTAGATGAAGATTGTAGTTAATAATGCAAATACAAAAATGTTCCTCTATTATAAGGTATTAAGAAAATGGTGATAAATGGGAAAAAAATACAACTAATAAAGATTGTAAACAATAATATGGTAATTTTTTAGCAAAGGCAAAGAAGGTATTATATCAATACTAAAGGTCAAACAAAGAAAGAATATGGGATTTAGTTTTATCAGATGTGAATAAGATCAAGCATTTTTTCTTCATTTTTTTATTAACAAGGAGACCTTGGTCATGCAATTTACCCATCTGGACTCATTTGTTTGTCTTTTGGAATACTGGATAAACTGTTGCATTTGTTTTTGGGATTGGGTAGGATAAATGTGGCTGGACAGGTTTTTTTCTTTTTTTTTTTTTTTTTTAGGAGGTACCAGGAATTGAACACGGGACCTTGTGCATGAGAAGTAGGTGCTCAAACCACTAAGCCACATCCTCTCCTCAGGCAAGATTTTTTTAGTGATGCTTCCATGGTTTGCTGAGCTACCTTTTGTCTGTTATTTTATTTTTTGAAGTTGAAATGAAATTTATAAAAAATGCAGACTAAATGATCAATATTTTTAGATATTTTCCTATTTTTCTCAGTTCAATTGAACACACACACACACACACACATGCTTATACAGATTTTTGTGTGCTCTACTTTTCTGACTTTTCAGCTCCCATTCCCAAACACTTCTGCATTCAATATATCAATCACATATATTGATAAATAAGTACTTGAGGCAATGATTCTACATATATGCAAACACATACACATGTGAAAATACACACACACACACTCTCACATTGAGAAAGAATTGGGGTTTTGACTTGATTTGTAGAAACTGTGAGAGAGATCCATTTCTTGAGGGTAATGAAAACTGAAATCAAAACAGAAGTGGCTTATTTAAACTAATCTCCGAAGCATAAATTTTAAACTGTTTCACCCTGGACTTCAAGAGAAGCAAGTTGGTGTAACTAATAAGTTATCAACGGGAATTAAGAAAAAATGACTGGTAGCAGTATAAAAATGATGAGGAAGCCTCTAATCTACCCTTCAGCCACCTTGTAAGTAAATGTAATGTTTGACAAAATAGTTCACGTTGAGAAACACCATCTGTGAGGAATATTAGAGACTAAGAGGAGATGTCATGCTTGATAAAACTGGTAACGCCAGTGCCCATCAGTAGAGTTGGCTAATATTTAATATTTCAAAAGCCCGGGGAAAAGAGAATCAAGAGAAGAAACTGATGAGTTTGAAGAAACACCTGAAACCACTGCTAATGAAAACAAGCACATGGAACTCATCCTAGGTGAAAACGTTTCCCATCCAAACAATTTGTTTGTACTCCTGTGAGGTGCCCTCACCTCCTAGTGTTAAATATCTCCTCTGTACTTCAGGATAACATCTGTAGTTGCCCTTCGACATTCATCCCATGCTTTTTCCTTTCACATACTAATGTAAAACAGCTATGGAGATTTTTAAAAATACAAAGCTAATAAGCCTCATTCCTCCATTATGTACACACTCTTCAATCCGATAATATCTTTTTTTTTTTTTAAAGATTTATTTATTTATTTATTTATCCCCCCCTTGCTGCTTGTGCTTGCTGTGTCCATTCGCTGTGTTTCTTCTCTGTGTCTGCTTATCTTCCCCTTGCTGTGAGGTCCCGCTGCATCAGCCCCT
>JAQZBX010108538.1:0-10547 GCA_029593785.1 Cabassous unicinctus
TTTGTCCCCACCTGCACTATCCTGAAAATGGGATCAATGGTCCCAGGACAATAGATGTGTTGAGCAATTTGCTACACACTCTGGACAGAGGCAAAATTAATGTTGCGGAGCTCTAGGCAAAGTGGAGAAAGGCAGTGCTTATGCCAACACAAGAACAATATGAAGGGGATGAGACACTCACAGGCCCTCAAAGAATATGGCAGCTCTTGGTATCTCGGCCTCAGGCTGAGGTACACTCAGGATTTGGAATATGGACCCCGAGGTCCTCATTCACCAGGTATTTAAGAGCACCTAATTTTCAAAAACAGTGCAAAAAGCAGGGCAATTGCTGCCTTTCCCTGCCTTTCTGCAACCCAGATTCCTTTGTGGAGTGGGCAGGGAGGAGTGGCAGATACGTGTATATGGGCTCTGAAGTAGGTAAGATTTGTTCATATATTGGACAGGATCCTTCTATGATTGGCAATAATCCTCAGTCCTCAGCTAGGGTATAGTCAGCCACTGCCAGAAGTGAGAGTGTTTGGGGAATGGGTGCAGGTCCTAGAGATGGGCAGGGTCATGCACAGGAGCCCTCTGCAACCACACACATGGATACATTCAGAAGGGAATGTGGTTTGAAAGGGAAGGATAGTTTAATAAGCAATCTACACTCCACACATTCAGGGTTCACTGATGGTGGACAAGGAAGCAAGTATATAAAATAGTAAAACAATTGTCACTTTAATGAATGGTGTAGGGAAAACCAGATGTCCACATGCCTCTATCTACACCATAAACAAATATGAACTCAAAATGTTCCAAGGAACTAAACTTTAGAGCTAAAATCTGAACACTCTAGAAGAAAACATAGTGAAATCCTTCATAACCTTGGATTTGACAGTGATTTTGCAGAAATGACACCCAAAGCATGAACACCAAATGCAAAAAGAGATAAAATGAACTTTGTCAGAATGAAAAACAACTTTTAAAATTCATAGGACGTTATCAGGAATTTGAAAAGACATACAATGGGAAAAATTACATCTGATAATGGATTAATATCAGGGTTACATAAATAATACTTTCATCTATGCAAGAAAAAATTGAAAAATATACTTTAAAATGGGAAATGGGCTTAAACAGACTTTTCCTCAATGAAGATTTTCAAAAAAGCATGTAAATTGATGCTCAACAGAATACTCATTAGGGAAATGCCACTCAAAGCCACTATGAGGCACCACTCCACTCTCACTAGCATGACTGTTATTTTTAAAAATTCATGAAATGGGACTTGTCCATCATCATCTCCTTGTTAATTGTCCTGGTTGAGTCCAATGAACTGGAGAGTATGTTTTGCAACTCTGCTGAAATTCAGGTCTCAACTGGCACATGGAAAATAACAAGTATTATCAGAGATGTGGAGAAAGTGGAACCCTTACATTTTGTTGGTAGTGATGTTCAGCCTCTTGAATATTAGTCTGGCTGGACCCCAGAAAGTCAAGTATAAAATTAACATATGAACCAACATTCCCACTTTTAAGTGTCTATTCCCAGAAATTGAAAGCAGGGACTCAAGTAGATATTAATACATCATTTTTCAAGGCAGCATCATTCTCAATAGCCAGAGAGCAACCTGGCTATCAAGCAGATCATCAAGCAGATGAAAGGATGAAAAAATATGGTTTGTACAAACAAAGGAATATTATTCAGCCCATAAATGATAAAGTTGTGATATATTGCACAACATGAATGAACCTTGAAGACATTATCTTGAGTAGAATAAGATAGAAATGCAAGGTTATTTATAATTTCACTTATAGGAAATACCCAGATTAAGCAAATTTATGGAGACAGAAAATAGACTACAGTACCAGTGTAGGCAGTGGAACCAGCATGGAGAACTATGGCTTAATATGTACAGGGTTTCATTCTGGTATGCTGAAGTTTCAATATGGATGCTGCTGATGGTAGGACCTCATTATGAATGAAATTAATGCCACTGAATTATACACTTGAAAGTTTTTTAAATGGGAAGTTTCAGTTCTTTAAAACTCACTACAATAAAAATTTTCAATATTGTTATATTTATAACAACTTGAAATGATAGTTTGAATATATCGGATGAAATAAAATACATTCTTATAATTAATATTACATGCTTATCTTTAGTTTTTTGTATAGTGACAAATAGCTAATATAAAATTATGTAGGGGATTTCATATTTCCCCTTTTCAGGAATGGAGTAGTTTGTAACAAGCGCGCACACACACACACACACACACACACACAGATTGGCAGTACGCCTTGACAATTTGTGGAAGAATTGGCAAGAAACCTTGAATAATGCTTAATTCTAGGTTAACATACTGTAGATCTGAGTTGGAAGAAAACTTACTTTGCATGAAATTTTATAATGTTTAATGAAAGAACAGAATCTGTAGGATGGTTTGACTAATGTTAAGAGATGTGAAAACATGGGCATAGTGCCAGTGCTTTATGATTTATAAGGGGCTTTCTCATCCATCATTTCCAATGCCCCATGCTGTAAAGAAAAAGCAGAGTGTGAAAATAAAATACTTGGCAAGATGATATTTCCGTGAGGTTCTTTGATCACTTAAAAATTCTGGAATTGAGGTAGTGTTTAAATTGTACATGCATAGCAATTGTCATAAGACAAAAATAAAGAGATTATAGAGGGTGAATGTGGAAACTTAAAGGAAATAATGAATTGATGACTTTGGGGTTACCTAGTGGGTAAAAGACATTTTTATTGCATTTTTATTATTAAAATTATCATTTTTGCATTTGTTGTACTTGTATTTATCCATTCAGGACCTGTGGTGGCATTTCTTGTACTTATCAATATCTCCCTTTGCTCATACTCTCAACAAAGAGCTTTTTCAGAAGTTGACCTGTACCAGTCACCATTACCTGTCATTTGCTAGATTCTTTGTAGAGGGTTAGCTTCATTCTCATCATATCCCACTTTCCTTTTCCTTCTAATGTCTCAATCACAGAGATATAATCTGCCAGGTAAGTAGCTGCAACTTTGCATTTAAGAATTTGACAAGGCACAAAGGATCAGGGAGGTCAAAGTGATAGTTTCCAGGAGAATGAAGCCAACAAATGGCAGATGCCTCAAAGACAGGGACCCTGCGCCAAATTAAACTGACTGAACAAATCCCAAGGTCTGGGCAATTAATGTCTTCTAGTGTCTGTTCTATTCCCTTAGCTTGGTTTATATAGAACAATCTTTTCTATTAAAAGGTCACAAGTGCTCCCCTAGCAGTATGAGTACTTAGGGCCCTTCTGTTAGGGACAAAGATTCTGGCACTCTTGGTACTTACGGTTGCAGTTTTGATATCTCTGATGCTATAATTAAAAGTTCCCTCTACAAATGTAAATATTTTGGATTGCTTGCTCAGTTTGAAGAATCCCATGGAGATAAGCATAGACCAGAGAAAATTCTTCCACCAGGTATTCAATAAGTGGGTTTTCTTAAGTAGATCAGGTTTGCAAAATAGTGGACTTAAAAGAAAATAATACCAGATTTAAAGTATCTCAGGAGATTAATTAGAAAGAAAAGTGAAGTCTGGAATTAGGGATCCAACATTATATCTCCTTAACCAGGAGGGGGAAAGGTCCAGTATTAGACACAGATCTCTATGAAAAGAGAACCACAGTGGTTATCTGTGAATATTATGAGAGTTTGTAAAATTGTCTCATGTGACTGCGGGTATGCAAAATTTCAAATCTTGTAGGGTAAGCTACAATCCTGATGTGCTGATAAAGGTTTTCAATTAATTTGCTAGGAGAAGCTTGCTGGCAGAATTAGGGGTGTAAATTATCTCTTCTGAATTCCTCACCTCTTCTCTCATGGCTTTCAACTGATTGTATGCGGCATCTCCTGCTGTTGAAGGCAAACTTTTCAGTTGATTGTAGATAGATGTAATCAGCCATAGATGCAATCAAATATTAATGAGTTAAGTCCACAAAATGTCCTCACAGTAACAATTACACAAGTGCTTTGCACGAACAAATAACTGGTCTCTATTACCTGGCTATGTCAACTCTTGTCCAAAATCCTGTTTTATTAAAAATTTCAAGGGAACCAGATGTGGCTCAAGTGATTGGGCTCCTGTCTACCACATAAGAGTTCAAAGGTTCTAATCCTGGAGACTCGTGGTATAAAGCAAGTTGGCCCATGTGGTGAGTAGGCCTGAGAGGACAGCTGTCCCATGTAGAGAGCTGGCACATCAGAATGATGTAACAAAAAGAGACACAAAAGAGAGACAATAGGAGATGCAGCAGACCAGGGAGCTGAGGTGGCAAAAAAGATTGAGCAGCCTTTCTCCACTCTAAAAGATACCAGAACAGCTTCCAGGTGCCATCTAAAGAGAAGACATTCTGACACAGAAGAACACACAGATAACAGACAGTGAGTGCCAAACAATGAGGGGTGTGGGAGAAATAAATAAATTTTTTAAAAATGAGTTACTGTTTATAATTGATAGAACAAGTAAGAGTTAATTAGGGGAAGCTTGAAATAGAAACACAATTGGCAAAAATCAAAGATGTAAGTATCAAAAGTCTGCATAAACTTACAACTGAAAATGTTGCTGTTCTACTAAGACACACATCAGTAGGTGAAACTATACAAGACTAGGCGGAAGAAAGAGATCTGTAAACTGAAAAATTTGCAGAGCTCACACAGAACTGGGAAGTGTCTGAGTTCTGACAAGTCATATTTGTAAGTGTTCTTTGTATAACCATGCATTCAGTAGAGGCCTCCCAAGTGCCATATCTAAATTTTAGGATTAAAATAATATACAGTGAAAGTTACTATAAAATTTAATCCTAGCAAAGCTTAAAATCAAGTCTCAAAAGCACCAAGGTCATCCTCAAGTAACTTAACTGAATGATATAACAAACTTCAATAAGCTTTAAAGGAAGATAACAAACTCTCAGCTTTTGACAACATAATATTGGCAGTGTCCATATTCAATTAAACATTATTAGACATGTGAAGAACATAAAAATCTATTAACCATAACCAGAAGAAATAGTTGCAAATAGAAGAAGTCACAGAAAAGACAAAGATGATGAATTTAGCAAAGATTTTAAAAGAGTTGTTGTAAATATATATACTCAAGGAATTAATGCAAAGATAAAAAATGAGTGCAGGATTTGAAGGAATAAAAAATAGAAAGAAATTAAATTCTTAACTTAGTATCTGAAATAAACATGTACTGATTGGGAGAAACATCAGATTATATACTAAACAAGAGGGATTATTAATTGATGAAGGAACAATAAAAACTATTCAAACTGAAGAAATGATGGTTCTAGAGGTGAATCTCAGACTTTGAAACCTAATGGAGTATGCTCTTCAGGTTTTCAGAACTATTTGAGAACAGTGACCCTAATTCCCTTCCAATTTCTCCGTATGGTAATGGGAATGTTTGTTCTATGACTGTCCCTCCTTTATATAATAGAGGCAGTTAACTTTTCTTTTTTAACTTTTACAGTTCCACAGTCAGGGGGAAATTTTTGCCTCAGGCCAGACTCTATGCATATAACTGATTTTGATGAGAATTTGTACTTAAAACTATTACTAAAATGATTTGAGGCTTTTGAAATATTGTGGTCGGATGAATGGATTTTGCATATGGAAAGAACATGTATTTCTCATATCCAGAGGGTGGTGTGTGACAGTTTTAGCTTTTGTGGACCTTAGAAAATCATGTCCTTAGGGCTAATCTATTCCTATGCATGTAAATGTACTGTAGGTGGGATCTTTGGATTAAATTTGTTCAGTTAAGGGCTGTATTAGTCAGCCAAAGGGATGTTGAGGCAAAACACCACAAATCTGTTTTTTTTTTTTGTTTTTTTTTAAGATTTATTTATTTATTCCATCTGCCCCCCATTGTTTTGCACTCACTGTTTGCTCTCTGTTGTTCTTCTGTGTCTGCTTGTATTCTCTTTAGGTGGCACCAGGACCTGATTCTGGAACCTCCAGTGTGGAGAGATGCTGCTCAATCTCTTATGCCACCTCAGCTCCCTGGTCTGCAGAGTCTCTTATTGTCTCTCTTCTGTGCCTATTTGTTGCCTGATCATGCTATGCCAGCTCCCCACATGGGCCAGGACTCCACATGACCCAGCAATCTGCATGGGCCAGCGCTTCGCATGGGCCACCTCTCCACTTGGGCCAGCTCGCCATGTGAGCAATGTTGCTTTTCACCAAGAGGCCCTGGGAATAGAACCCTGGACCTCCTATATGGTAGATGAGAGCCAATTTGCTTGAGTCACATCCACTTCCCTGTTTGTTTTTTTAAATGGTGTTTATTTGCGGTAGAAGTTACAGTTCTTTTGGAAATGGCTATCCAGTTCCACAGCACCATTTTTTTTTAATAGACTGTTTTGGCCCAGCTTGGAGGGCTTGAGAGCTTTATCAAAAAATCACTCAACCTTTATATTTGAGGGTCTTTCTCTGAGTTCTCAATTCAGTTCCATTGGTCAATGTGTCTGTCTTTATGCCAGTACCATCCTGTTTTTACCAGTGTAGCTAAGTAATTTTATGCTTTAAATTCTGAAGTGAGAGTCCTCCAACTTCATTCTTTGTAAGATGTTTTTGGATAGCCAAGGTCCCTTAGCCTCCCAAAGAAATTTGTAATTGGCTTAATTGGCTTTTCAGTTTCTGCCAAATAAAAAAATGCTATTGGGATTTTTATTGAGATTGTATTGAATCTGTAAATCAGTTTGGGTATAACTGACATCTTAAAAATATTTAGTCTTTTAGTCCATGAACATGGAATGTCCTTTCATTTATTTAAGTCTTCTTCAGTTTCTTTTAGCAATTTTTTTAAAACCTTTATGTTCTTGATTAAGTTTTTTCCTAAATATCTGATTCTTTTACTCACTATTTTTGTTTTTGGCTTTTATAAGGGATATTTATTTAGGGTAAAATCTTATATTTACAAGTCTCTAAAGAGTCCAAGTCAATGTTGCTTTCTCGCCAAAGTCTGTTGCCAAATATTTGAGCAAAATGGTAACCAATCTCTGTGGTGTCCCTCATTCCTTTTTCCACTTAAGGCTTTGTTTTCCCAGGTTCTCTGATCTCAGAGAATAGCCTAGGGCTGATTTCCTTCCAGGACTTCTCAGCTGCTAGGCTGCTCTGTTCTCTTAAGCTGCAAACTAACAGGTTAATTGCTCATCTCTCTTCCTGAGGCTTTAGCTCTTTGTCTTTCCTTTCTGTCACATGGCAGGACCAAAAGGACCAAGCTCTCTCCTCTGCCATGTATCTTTTGAGTGTCTTCTTGAGTGAGTGTCCATTTATATAGGCCAAAGGGTGTGAGGACTCAAGCCAAGTTACACCTCACTGACATAGCCCAATCCAAAGCCCAAAATTGGATTTTATCAAGTAAATTTAATCACAGGTCCCTCACTGAATTAATTGAAGCAAAAGGCATCACACTCAGAGGAACAGACCACTTTACAAATATTATCTTTCTCTTGTTTGGAATTCATAAGTAATATCAAAGTGCCAAACTGATGATCCCCAAATTTGTATGTACCATCCAGGCTCCTTTCTTGAGATACTGGCTCCTATATCCAACTTTGTATTGAATAGCTCCACTTGGATAGACCTCATATTAATCTCAGTCTTTATAAGTCCAAAAAGAAGATTCTTGATCCTCATTTCCAACAGCAATCTGCTTGAATCTCAATTGATGTTAACTATTCTTTTAGATGCTCAGAATAAACACCTCAACACCACATATCCAAACCATCACCAAAGCACATCCTTTAAAGGTTCCTTCCTGAATAAAACAACATGATGTCACATCCATCAGTAACCCCAGGTCTAACTCATCATTATATTTCACTTAGACTGTTGTAATAACATCATAATGATATCCTTAATGAAAAAAGTTCTTCCATTGGTAGAATCACAATAATTCTATAGTAGAATTACAGTAAGTATACTCTAGTCTATTGTTCATTCCCCAATCTTGAGGGCTCTGTGATGGTGATGCCCACTCCATCTCTAATTGAAAGAGAGTTTAGATCCTGTATTCTTCAACCAAAGGGGGCTCATGCAAAATGTCAAAAATTTATTGGCTTTTATAAAGGGTATTTATTTGGGGTAGAAGTTTACAATTACCAGGCCATGAAGTGTAAGTTACTGCCCTCACCAAAATCCCTTGCCAAATGTTAGAGCAAAATGCCTCTTGACATCTGCAAGAGTTCAGGCTTCTGCTTTTTTTTTTTTTTTCAGCTATTTTTAATATACTTTTTTATTTTTCATTTTTAAAAGAATCTTTGATTTCATAAATGTTACACAAAAGTTATGGAGGATTCCCATATGCCCCAATCCTTACCCCTCCATGTTTTCCCACATCAACAACATCATTCATTATTGTGGAACATTTGCCACAATTGATGAACATATCTTGGAGCATTGCCATTTAGGGTGGATTAGAGTTTACATTGTAGTTTACACTCTTTAACACACGTTTTTGCAAGTTATTACAAGATATACAATGGCCTGTATCTGTTATTGCAATGTCATTCAGGATGATTCCCAAGTCCCAAAATACCCCCAAATTACACCTATTTTTCTCTCTCCCTCCCCTCACAACCTTCAGTGGCCACTGACTCCACATCCATGAAAAATGTTTTTCCATTGCGAGGATCATAAGTCTACAATAGAACAACTGCAAGTCGACTCTAGTGCATCATCCATTCCCATATCTTGAGGATTTTGGGGTAGTGATCCCCACTCTGCCTCTAATTAAGAGCGGGCTTAGATCCCATGGGGTTGATGGATGGGGCTTTCTTGCTTGCAGTTGCAGATTTTCTCTGTTCCTTGAAAAGGTCATTGTCAATCATCATATCCTTATAACTTGTCCTGGTGAGTCCAATGAACTGGAGAGTAGGTGTTGCAAACTGTTGAGATTCAGGACCCTAATGGCACATGGAAAGCCAAAGATTTAAGTCTCTTGGACTTAAATAGAAATATAGGTTCAAATGGAGGGACAGACCAGCTATGTGTAGGTAAAACACAACTGAGTTAAACTCGGTCATATGGTGGAGCATAAGTGTCAAAGTAGGGCCCACTGGCCAGGCACCAATCTCCTGAATGGTCTGCCCTGCCTACATTGTCTGGAATGTCTCCAGAGTCCTCAGGTGTCCTCCTAATTGAGGTAATATTACCTTGGTCAGTCAATGAGTTCCTGCGAACACGTGCATAAGCATAACCTCTGAAATGACCTCCCTACTCACTTTTAAGTCTCTTAGCCATATAAACTCATTTGTCTTTTCCCTTTCCCCCTTTTGGTCAAGGTCTTTTTCCAGTTGCATTGCTAGTTTGTCCTTAGTCATCATCAGTTGGTGCCAGGGAGGCTCATCCATGGGAGTCATGTCCCATGCTGGGGGGATGGTAATGCATTAATATGCTCAGTTTTGTATAGAGAGAGGCCATGTTTGAGCAACAAGGAGGGTCTCAGGTGGTAAAACTTAGGCAGGTTATAATTCTTTGTGAAGTTTCAATTTCAAAAGTGAAGTTTCATAAGTACAATCATAACAATGAAGGACCCATCAATTGTCCATCTTCCTTCACTATTCACTGCCCCACTACTCAGGGGATTCTTGCTGTCCCATTAGAGAATGTGATAGAGTGCTCCAGGATGGGAATTTGATATTCTTTTGTGTATTGTGTGAATCTCCACCCACTGTGATGATCCCCCATGAACACTTGAACACATTCATATACCTTATAGGTAAGCCCCAGGTCAACCTCCTCCCATCCATCCCCCATCTCTGACACCCCACACTAATGACCCACCACTGCCAGAGTTGTAACCCTTCTGTAATCCAAAGCTTCTTCAAAATTTAAGCCAAAAATATAACCAAATACAATGAATAGGAAAATGATATAATGATAGTTTAAAAAATAATAAATGAAATGCAAAAACATTTTTTAAAAATTTGAGATAGTAAAAAATAAAAAGTAGGGAATCAGAAAAAGCTAGATGTCATCAGTTTAAGTGGGCATTCACCATATCTTACAATACATGGCTGATTGGGTCAGGATCCTGCCCGAGTGAGATATTCTTGGAGCCCATGGAGTGGGACCCTTTGGGGCATTGATCTGGAGGGAGTTGGACAGGTAGATAGATTGCTCAAGATAAAACCATGAGTTTTTAGCCCCATGCCTGAAAATCACAGATGTCTAAGCCCCACCCTCAGGACAAAGAAGCAGGGGGAGCCCCGACTCCTGCTGGCTACCCAGAAAGAGAGCATTCTCTGAGAGTGTAAGGTTCTGGCAAAGGGGGTGAGGGGATCCCTTTCTGTGGGTTTGGCTCCCCGGATCCCCTTTGAGCTTTGGGGAGCACACCAGCCAGCTTGAATTGGCACCAGGCAGAGGGGAGAGGCAAATCTGCTGAGGAAACCTGATGCACCTAATTGCCCTGGGATACAGAGGCTTGGACTGAGAGAGGGTGGAGTCAGCGAATTTAATAGTTCCATACTGAGGTCTTTCAGAATTTCAACTCCTTTAAGGGAGTCGG
>JAQZBX010108539.1:0-10545 GCA_029593785.1 Cabassous unicinctus
TCATTCTAGGAAGACAGTGGTTTTAACAGGGCTCAATTTGACTCTTTCTTTACCTGACCTCTTTGGTACACTGTCTGCTCACTCTGTATATCACTCAGCCCTAAGACTCCACTAATTCCCAAATGATTGTTCTATTGATTTTGACAATGCCCTGGGCCATAAATTATCCCACAGTCTAATCCAATCAAATTCAGGCAGTGATAAATTTTGAGGCCAGCTTTGAGGTTTATTCTGAACCAGGGAGTCTCTTCTTTACTATCTCCTTTCCTGGTTTTCTCCAATGAAATAGATATCTATTCTTTAGCTTTCTGTTCTTAATAAAGAGGGGCAATTGTTTTGAGATTGCCTTTAGGCTTGTACTGACCCATGGTGTTTCAAATAACATGAATTTCTTTGAGGAGAGTTCTCTTTTTTTATGACCTGCCTCTAGACCTATGAAAACTCACTGTGTCACTACTCTGGTCATCTGGCTTCTCAAAAGATATGCCCACACAGAACCTTTGACTTTATTTGGATAAAAAGGTCTTTTGCAGATGTAATTATGTTAAGGATTGCAATATGAGATCATCTTGGATTATCAGTGTGGGCCTTATATCCAATGATAACTGTCATTAGAAGAAAAGAAAGGGAGATGACACAGAGAAAAAGGGCTTCTAAAGACTGAGGAAGAGATTGTAGTTATGCATCTGGCTCCAGTGGCTCCTCTCAGCTTATGTGTTCTGTTAATTTCAGCTTCTGGCTCCTGGGGCCTTCTCTCACAGCTTCTGAGCATTTCCTTCTCTGAGCTCCGGTGTGTCTCTATGACCCCTTCTCTTTGTATTTATCCATTTTAAAGGGCTCCACTAAGAGGATTAAGACCCACCCTGTGTCACACCTTACAGAAGTAATCTAATCAAACAGTCACATCTAAAATAGGTTCATACCCACAAGAATCGACCAGTTTCAAGAACATTATTTTCTGGGCTGAACAAAAGACTCAAACTACCACACTTTGTTAATAGGTTTTTATTTTTACTTTTAGGGCTTTGGTCTATTTTTAGATCATTTTTGCATTTGGTGAGGTAAGAGTTCAAATTCATTCTTGCGTATGTGGATATATAGTTGTTCCAGGACCATTTTAAAAGACTTTTTCCCATTGAATTATCTTAACACCCATGCCAATAATCAATTTAATGTAAAAATGTGGGTTTATTTTTGCATTAAATTCTATTACACTGCTTTATATATCTTTCTTTATGCCAGTACCACATTGGCTTAATTATCATAGCAAGGTGGTAAGTTTAGAAATCAGGAAATATGAGTCCTTTAATACCATTCTTCCTTTTAAAGACTATTTTGGCTCTTCAGGAACACTTGAGTTCCATGTGGATTTTAGGACCTATCAATTTCTGCAAAGAATCCAGCAAAGTTTCTTACAGAGGTTGCTTTAAATCTGTAGATCAATTTGGGGTGTATTGCCACTTTAACATTATTGTTTTCCAATCTATGAACATGGCATGTGTTTCCAGTTCTATCGGTCTTTTTAAAAATTTCTTTCAAGAACATTTTTTTTGTTTTCAGAGTATAGGTTTTTGCACTTCCTTTGTTAAATTTATTTCTAGGTATTTTATTCTTTATTATGCTATTGTAAATTGAATTGTTTATTCATTGTTACTGTATAAAAATACAATTTTCTGTTATTGTATTGTGCAAACTTGTGATTGATGCAATAGTTCTAAAAGATTTTTAGAGAATTCCTTATGATTTTCTATGTGCAATATCAAGTCATTCACAAATAGAAATTATTTTCTTTCTTCTTTTCCAATCTAGATGAATTTTATTTCTTTTTCTTGCCTAATTGCCATGGCTGGAAAATCCAGTGCTATATTCAATAAAAGTGGAAAAAACACACATTCCTGTCTTGTTCCTGAAACTTAGATACAGATTGTAGGGAAACAGTGGAATAAGATGATCCATGAATCAGTATCTGCACCAAAACAACTTTGAATTGGCAGGAACTATCTGAATCAAGCACTTTCAAATTCCAAAGACTAGGGGAACACTGTAAGGCATCCAGGAAAGACTAGGAGGAAGAGGCTGGTAATTTGCAGTAAAGACCTGTGAGTTTCGCTTTCCCTGCAATAGCTAAAATCCCCCTTCCCCCAGCATCTTGACAAGCAACATTGGGGCCTGGGGATCCTTCTCCTGGTGCAGCTTGCTGTTGCCAGGGGTTAGGGGATAAAGAACTAATCCTCCAAACTCAGGGATTGCCTGGTCTGATTCCATATCCCTACCACTGATCAGCTACTTTAAATTGCTGGAAGCTTGCTCTGAAGTTAGCCATTGCTCTAACCCTCAGGCGGAAAAGGTGGCAAAAGAATATTAAAGACAGTGGCCTTCCTCAAAACTATGGAAAACAGCTAAAGGGCTGCATTAATTGGGCAAGTGCTGAATCAAGAAAACTCAGCTTCAAAAGTCATAGAAGAAGTTCCTGGCACCCTTGTTGGCCCCTCCGTGACTCCTTCCACAACACAGGGTGGAGCTAGCTTGTGCTTCCATTGTGGGTCCCTGGCTATGTTCCAAAGGAAGCAGAATGTCCACTTAGTGCATACTGGGATGCATACATATCTGTGCAATCTGTCCAGTGTAAGTCTAAGAGTCTGAGTCAGGAAATTGTCTCAGGCTCACCAACCCAGAGTCTGTGAAGTGGCTAGAAGCCACTTGCAGACAGCTGGGACAAGGTGAGAAACAATTAAGTTGAAATGGCCTTCAGTAAAAGACTATCTGCATTAAGAGATGGGAAAGAGCATTCAAAAGGGATAGGAGGTCTGTTCTAAAGAGAGTACAGGAAGCATTCACTTAAACTCTTGTCTGCTGTAAATAGGGAATTCCTTAAGCCTCTAGGGAGCACAGGCCTAGGAGAAGAAGCAGGCTTCTGGGCTCCATCTCCATGCAGGCTCAGGTAAGAGAGTGAGGATCCTGCACTTGCCATTTACCTCCTGATCTTCTGATAAGAAGACTAAGCTCTGAAGGAGATCACCAGCCAAAGCAGAGCCAATTTGCAAAGCAAGTGAAAGGTGTTTTTTTACCTTGGCTTGTTTGTTTTGATAATCTTGTGGCAGTCTAGAAAATCTCTGTCACTTAAAGACAGTCCAGGGACTAAACCCCAGTGATAACATTTTAAAATATGAAAAGGTACAGTATGAAACAGAGATTACAAATCAAACAAAGAAACAGGACGCGATAGCTCCTTGAAAGGAACAAGATGAAAATCCAGAAATCATCAATGAAGAGGTACAGATTTTGGAAAAATACTTTAAAATAATGGTCCTCAAAATCCTCAAGAAAATAAAAGAGAACAAGATGAAAGAGCTAAAGGATATGAAGAAAACAATGAATGAACAATATAGAAATATCTTCAGAGAAATACTGGAGTTGAAGAACACAATTACTGAAATGAAAAATTTCTTAGACATTATCAACAGCAGATTGGAGGGTGGCAGAAGAAAGAATCAGCTAATTCAAAGCCAAGGCTACTGATAGGATTCGAGATCAAAGTGTTGGAGAAATTGTGGAGATATAGGGCCACTCACTCATTTTGATGTGAATGTAAATTGTTTCAGGTGCTGTGGGAGAGAGTTTGGTGTTTCCTTAGATAGTTATGCATGGAATTATCCATATGCCCTGGAAATCTCACTACGAGTTATATGCCCAAAATAATTGAAAGCAGAGACTTGAACAGATATTTGCACATCAATGTTCATAGCAGCATTATTCACAATTGCCTAAAGATAGAATAAACATATGTGTTCTTCCTCCAATGAATAGATAAACAAAAAGTGGTATATACATAAAATGGAATATTATTTCATCATAAAAAGAAATGAAGTTCTGATAAATGGGACAACATTGATGAACCTTGACCACATCATGTTGAGTGAAATAAACCAGACATAAAGGGGCAAATATTGTATGGCATTAAAGATATGAAATAACTAGAATAAGAAAATTTATAGAGTCAAAATCTAGACTATATGTTACCAGAGGATGGGGTAGAGGTAGGGAATTGGGAGTTAATGCTTAAATTGTACAGTTTCTATTTGTGTTGATTGTACAGTTGTATTAATGGTGGTGATGGTTGTTCAACATTGTGAACATAATTAACACCACTGAATCATATATGTGAATGTGATTAAAAGGTTAAATTTTAAGTTGTGTATATATATCTTTAGAATAAACATTTTAAGAAAAACAGGACTGTACAACAGAAACAGTGAACACTATTGTAAATGATCATCTATAGTTAATAGCACAATTATAAAAATGTTCTTTCATAAGTTATAACAAATGTATCACACTAATGCAAGATGTTAATAATAGGGTAGGATAAGGAAAATATATATTTTGTGCATGATTTTTCTGTAAACCTACAACTTCTCTAATTAAAGAAAAAAATAGCCTAGATACAGTACTCCTTTAGTTTCCTCTTAATCTACCAGTTTACTAGTATAGCAACCTTTTAAACAAGGATAATTAAATTAGATTAAGAAGAGTTATTTCTAATGAATCAAGGTTTCTCTTTTTTTCGATTTAAAAGATGTTTACAAGCTATCTGTTTAATAATCAAAATTTTATAATGGATGGTGATGATGGTAGCACAACATTGTGAATATAATTTAACATCACTGAATTTATATTTGAATATGGTTAAACAGGGAAATTTTACGTTGTATATAAATTTCTAGAATAAAAATAAACTGCACAGCACAGTGAAGCTTAAGTTAATCCATGGACTATAGTTAATAGAGCAATCATAAAAATGTGTTTTCCTCAATTGTAAGAAATGTAACATACCACTGAAAATCGTTAATACTAGGGTGGTATATAGAAATCCTGTATTTTTTGTATAATTGTTGTGTAAGCCCACTACTTCTGTATGAAAAATAATTTGTGGGGATAATCAATGACAGGCTTCTGCTAGTCTGTAGTTTGAAAGATTTACATCTCTCACATTTCTGAAAAAAAATGTGAATTACATCATTTCTGAATCAGAGCAACATTTGTACATTTTCTGTGGTTTATTAAATACTTTTAACAGTTTCCATTATTAAATCTGGAACTTCTTCCACTTTCCTTGTATATAATTTACTTGATATGGAAACTTAAAGCACTGAAAACACAGTAGTGCTTGTTTGATGATTATTTGCCATGTATTTCTCACTCTTAATCACATTTATTCAAGGATACCAGTTGGAATATATTGCTTCTTCTTATAAAGTTAGTGCACAAAATAAGGGTTAAATCATCGTGTTTCTCTATGCCATCTGTTAATATTACTTCTCTAGCAAAGGGCTTCTCTTAGGCTAGTTTTTATTCTTACATTTAACTTAGCAAAGCCCTTTTGTCTGTCCTCAGCATTTTTCACATGTTTCAGCATATTCTGGGTTTAACCTCCTTAAAGAATATTTTTATTTGTCCTTGATTGTTTGTATATTCTTCTACATTTGCACATCGCTTAAGAAAGCTATGAACTCATGACATGTTTCCCAGTGCAGCCACATAGTTTTCTTTAGATGCATCTGCTGTACAGAATTTTATTTGTTTGTTTCTTAAATTATTCATCCATCTTGGGCCCTTTTCTGCTTAGAGTCTCTACCTTCTAATCTAGCATTTGGAAATCTGATTTCTAAAGTCAAGAATACCTTTGAATCTCTAAACCTTTCTTCTTTTGACTTTCTTCCCACTTTTAGTGCTTTTTAGGTTCAATGTATGCCAATAAAGTACCCACTTTTCCCTAGAGCCATGCTATTATATGCGTACTCAAATACATGAACACTTTCTTCTAAATGTATTAATTAGCAAGTAACAAAAAGTCACATGGTAACTTGTGTATGTAGCTCTGTAATTCCTACCTTTACCATGTTTACATAAATACAAAATTTTTAAAGCATTATGTTTCAGTTTTCATGCTAACAGGTTTTATATGAATAAATAATATTTTCCCTAATATATTTATGCTAAAATTAGCTCACTCTTGGTTAAAGAAAGGTCATTTGAAGATAGAGTGAATTGGGCAAGGAAGGCAATCATAAAAATATTCCATATATTCCTATTGCAAACTGAAATAAACAAAGCACATCACACAAACACACACAAAATCGATGTCATCAGGTAAAAATAAGTCTACATCTTGGAATAGTGCTGTGAATATAATTTTTTTCATGCAGAAATCTTAATTTGAACAAAATAAAACAATTTTCATACTATAAGGCACATAAGAAAAATGAAATCTGCAGAACAAATTTTTAAGGTGGAAAACATGTTTATTAACATTCATACGCCCTTCATACCAGTAGATGTAAAAATTCTTAGCTTTTTTTATTACACATAAATCTATATTTTCAACATATCTACAATGATGTATAATATAATTTAGTTTTTCATAATAAATTGGTAAAATACATCATTAGTTCTCTTAAACATAAGCACTTATTTTCAAATCCAATACTTGACAATTAGCTCTATATATAGTTTAGCAGAGCTAATAAGCACAAGATGCTCATTATTAAGAGTTCTGTCGTATATTGTGATTCAAGCAATGGAAGAAATTGTTACAGTGAGGTGGAGACGGTGGCCAATGGACATTTTCGGAGCAGGGAGGGGAAGGGCAGCTGAAATACAGGGGCTTTTTCGGGAATTGGAGTTGTCATGAGTGGCGTTGTGGCAACAGATGTAGCCCATTTTGCATCAGCATATACCACACAGAACTGTGTGGGAGAGAGTGTGGTCTAGGATGTGAAATGCGGTCTATGCTTGGTGGCAAGGCCCCAGGATGTGTATATCTGTTGCGGGTGATATGCCACACTGATGAAGGATGTTGGTGTGGGATGTTGTGGGTGGTGTGAGAGGTGGGGAACATGGGAACCCCTGTAATTTCTGAGTAGTATTTAGGTAATCTAAGCACCTTTTAAAAAAATATATATATATATACATAAAATAACATTTATGTAAGCAAATGCACATATATGCATATGCATTTATATATCATTTTACAAATATTGGTATGCATTGTGAAAAAAATTTGATTTTTACCAACAATAAAAAAATAAATAATAAATAAAAAATAAAATAAAATAAATAGTATTTACCATCAGGAAAAAAAAAAGAGTTACATGAATTGAGAAACAGTTGCTGAAGCTCAGTATTTTTATGGAGCAATTTCTTTTTGCTTTGCTCACAACCACATAAAACCATCAAGGATACTGAAATTCAGTAAGTAAAGTTCAGAAACATTATACTTTTGCTGATGAAACAAATTCATACATAACACTATAGTATGAAAAACTTAAAAAAACTTTTGAAATCTGCACTAGTATAGGCCGTTCCTATCAGGATAAGACAACTTGGGAACAGGAAGGAAAAAGACAGCTTTAAGTATATATATTTTTCTTTGTGGTTCTGATAAAAGGAAAAAGGCTTTCACTAATGGCGGCAACTGGGGCATATACCAGAAAAATAGATATTACTCAACTCAACTCTGTTTAACTTTATAGAGGTGGGAGTTGACTTAGCTCTAGCTAGGTGGCAGCAGCATGGATCTTGTGTGTAAAACAAAACATTTTCATACTGTGAACTAGGACTGCAAACTTTACTGAGAAATAATTATTTTTTAATGTTTTGGCTATATATTTCACTCAAAAAGGAGAGGTGATTTGATGCTTGAAGTACAGCACCTTTCTGTAACTTTTAGTAAAATGAAGTACACTCCTGCAGATAAATACTAAATCAGTCATTTGATTAAACTGTAGAATGCTAAAGCTGTTTCTACAGAAATCTCTGAAGGGAGCAAAAACAAAAAAATTATATGCCTAAATAAACATTTTACAAGGAAATAAGCCAATTGCCCTCTGAAGGTCAAACGGTATTTGCTCTGTTGTAATCTCATTAACCATTAAGCTGCCGTTGGACCACTACACTATGTTCATTAATTTCATTTTCTGCATCACTACTGTTAGTGTTTTCATTGTTTTCTTCTTCATAGTCTGAAAATTCTGTCATGTTCTGATGTGACTGCAATTCCAACAAAGCACCAAATGACTGGGCACTGACAGAAGCCAAAGGTCTATGCAAAGGAGTAGGTTCTGAAACTTTGTTTCCTTCTTGACTACTATCTGTGTCAGAGTCTGAAACACCTTGAGAAGGAACAACTTTTTACTTGCAGACTAGAGGCATTTTTTTTTTTGGTTTTATTTACCTAAGGGTCTACATACTTGGAGTGATAAGCAGGGGAACAAAGAAGGATTCTGAGTTTCATATGAATATCTTCACATTCATCCAAAAAAGGGCACATACAACATACTCATCTCCTTTCTTGAATTTATGTATAAGGAGTTTTGTGAGTTGATCTTTACGAAGTCTGTTTCTTCTATCTCTATATTCATCCAGAACAAATTTTGTGATCATGAAAATTACCATCAAGATGAGACAGATGCCCACTATGGTAAGGAAGAAGATTAGGCAGTACTCCAGAGGAAGACTAAATTCTGGAACTAAAATAATATGGCCCCCTTTTTCATGTGTGAGTTCATCTTTTAGGGAACTAGCTGATGATTCACTAATAAAGACATCTGGAATGTCAATTTTCTTTAATACCTCAATGTCCTTGGAGCCCATGCTAATGAGGTTATCAGAATTAACATTGTGAACTATGGCTGCCTGAATCTGCTGTCTTTGCATTTAAAATTTTTATATCAAAATTTCACTCAAGTCTTCTAAATAACACAATGAAAGCGCCAGATGAATTATCTTTTAGTGGTGAAGGCATAATAAGTTCAAAGGCATTCTCTGGTTTTGAGTTAATCAGAAAACTCTTTAAACCTTCAGCTGGAAGTCTATAACCAAAACTTGCAGGAAGATCATCAAATGTCCGAGATGCACTTTCAAAACTCTGTGCTAAAATCTCTGCTTCTACAGGTAGTATGTTTAAGAATTCAAAGTACTGGACAGTCAAGAAGGTGTAAACTTGTGTGGCCGACAGCATGAATATTCCTATGGAGAGCAGTGTCTCCTTCTAAAATCACATGGAAGCCCCTCACACACCAGCAGTGTCACTGAGAGAGAAACCCCTTCTGAGACTTCATGACTGAATATCTGCACCATCTCCCAGAGCCGTAGCAGGGAAAACAACACCGAGGTGAGTGCAGGACCTATTTTTGAATGATGATACATGTAATTGTGAGCATTATGATATCCATTAAAGATTTAGAATGTATGTAAAAAGCACAGATAATCTCTCTAATATGTATTTTTTAATATTAAACTTTATTTTTAGAGATGTTTTAGATTTACATTTACAGGAAATTTACACCAAAACTATAGGGAATTCTCATATAATCTCCACACACACTCACACACATAGTTTCCTCCATTATTGGCATCTTAGATTAGTGTGGTACATTTGTTACAGTTGATGAAAATTTCAGCATTGCTACTAACCAAGTCTATGGTGTACATTATGGTTTATATTTTGTCCTGTACAGTTCCATAGACCTTTACAAATGCATAATGTCATGTGTTCATCATTGTAGTATCATACAGAAGAATCTCACTGTCCCAAATATGCCCTGTATTCCAACCATTCATCCTTTCCCCACCCTTCTGAACCGCTGGCAACCACTATCTTTTATATAAAAGCTACAATTTCTTCCATTAATATAAAATAATTAAAATAACTAAAATCTACTCTGTTCTGTGTATACACCCCCCCTATATGATTGTTCAGTCCTCAATCTTATGTAATTTGGGATGAGGTCTTCTCTGACTGCTTCAGGCTGAGAGGGGACTTAGATATTATGGGGCAGATGGGAGGAATTGTTTTGCTTGCAGTTGGAGATACCCTTTTTGTGGGGCGGGGGGCTTTGACTTGTCCATAGTTTTGTTGGTTGTCCAGGGCAAGCCGGAAGAAATGAAGAGTAAGGAGTTGGCTGCTACTCTGCTGATATTCAGGGCCCAGCCAACATATGAACAAACCAAAGATTTAAGTCACTGAGAAATGTACTTAACAGGTACATTGAAAATTATAGGTTCAAATAAAATGAGTATAAGAATCATGAGTAGGGAAATTATAAATGAGTATAACTATGCTATGTTGGGGAAATAGTTTATTATATATTTCCAAATAGGGGCCCCTGAAGGGGTAGTTATTTCATGAGACTGTGTAACTTGCCTCTGGTCTCTGGATGTCCCTAGAGCCCTCAGGAGCACTCATGTTTGAGATTTTGTTTACTGTGGGAGTTTGTGGAATCTGTTTGAGACCTGCATAAGCATAACTTCCAGAATGACCTCTGGACTCATTTTGAAATCTCTTAGCCATAAAAATTCTTTTTTATTTAATTTTCCCCCTTTTGGTCAAGATATTTTCTCAAATGCATCCCTGATTAGTGCTAGGTAATAAACCCTCAGTGTACAGGAGGCTCATCTCCAGGAGTCAGGTCCCACTCTGGGGCAGGAGGGGAAGTTATGTGTTTATTTGCTGAGTATGACTTAGAGAAAGGTCACATTTGAGAG
>JAQZBX010108540.1:0-10545 GCA_029593785.1 Cabassous unicinctus
GTGTTCATCAATTGTAACAAATGTACCACACTAATGAAGGATTTTGTTAATGTAGGAAAATGTGGGAGGGATTGGAAGCAGGGCATATGGGAATCACCTATATTTTTTATATAACATTTATGTAATCCAAGTATCTTTTAAAAAAATAAAAAGTATATTTAAAAAATTAGTTTAGGCATAAGAAGAGTCTGCATAGTTATGCATAGAGCCCCAGTAGGATTAGGAGACCAAGGATTATGAATAAAGATTTTTACTGGCATTTTGCTTGCTTGTTTGTTTTTCATTTATTTAAATATAATATCATATTCATGCATCTAGCCACCATTGAGTTTTTTAAAAAATTTATTAAGGTTTATCACTCATACATGAACATACATGAACAATAAGGGTATAGTAGTAGTTGTAAACTTATAAGACAAACACACATAACATCATAACATCATACAGGACTCTCATACCTCACCCTACCACCAATACCTTGCATTGTTGTGAAACATTTTTAACTAATGACTAAAAAACATTCTCAAAATATTACCAATAATCAAAGTATTTTCCAATAACCACCCTATTATTTTTATTATTTTATATCATTTATACATGAACATACATAAACAATAAGTGTATAGTAAAAGTTGTGAACTTACAAAGCAAACATTCACAACATCATACAGGGGTTCCATACATCAACCCTCCACCAACACCCTGCAATGTTGTGAGACATTTGTTACAAATTATGAAAGAATGTTGTCAAACCTTACTACTTATTATAGTCTCCATCTAACATTTGTTGTATTTTTCCCCCAAACAACCCTATTATTATTTTTTAAATATATTTTTATGACAGAAGTTGCAAACTTACAAAACAATCATGCACATGTGCAGAATTCCCCAACAACGTTTCTCTATCAACACACCAGACCCTGGTGGAATATTCCTTACAGATTATGAGATAATATTACCTGATTAGTACCAGGTCCACAGTGTACACTTGGCAGTCATTTTCCACACTCCCCCATCATCAACACAGCACATCTCTGGCATAGATGCAAGAATATTACATTATCACTGCTAACCACACTGCATAGGTCACTTTGACTGAATTTTTTCCATGCTTCTCCACACTCCCACCACCCTGCAGTAGTGAAGTACATCTGTTCTAGCTCACAAAGGACAGTCTTGCATCTGTACCATCAACCGCCATTCCCATCCACCTCTGGGCCCACTGTGCCATCCAGTCCTTAGACTCTTCTCCAGCTCTCTGTCAATTGGCATCTACATCCCCAGACCACCATACTCAGCCACACCTCCATTTATAAACCAGCTGTCACTCTCACAATGTGCCACCATCAACTCTGTACATTTCCATACTTTTACAGTAGAGCCAATCAAAAACTCTACATATATTAAATATCAGTAGTCCATCTCAGTCCTCCTTTTATCTCCTTTAAGAATCCATTACCTACTACCAGGTCTTGAGGATATTTTCCTACATTTTCTTCTAGAAGCTTTATGGTTCTTGCTTTTATATTTAAGTAATTGATTCATGTTGAGTTAATTTTTGTATAGAGTGTGAGAAAGGGGTCATCTTTCCTTCTTTTGCTATGGGTATACAATTTTCTCAGCAACATTTTTTGAATGGATTGTTCTGCCAGAGCTGGGCGGGTTTGACAGGCTAGTCAAAAATCATTTGACAATAGACATGAGGGTATGTATTTTACTGTCAATTTATTTCCATTGGTCTATGTGGCTGTCTTTATGCAAGAACCATGCTGTTTTTATCACTGTAATTATGTAATATAACTTAAAGTCTGGAAATGAAAATGTCTGGAAATGAAAAGGAAAATGCTTTTCCTTTTTAAGATGTTTCTAACTATTCAGGACACTGAACCCTTCCAAATAAATTTGGTCATCATGTTTTCCATTTATTTAAAAAATGTTGGTGGAATTTTTGTCAAGATTGTATTGAATCTGTATATCAATTTGAGTAGAAATTGACACCTTAATGATATTTAGCCTTTCAATCTATAAGCATGGAATATTCCTCCAAATATTTAGGTCTTTTTAAAATTTCTTTTAACAATGAGTTGTAGTTTTCTGAATACAAGTGCTTTAAATCATTGGTTAAGTTTATTCCTGAATATTTGGGTTTTATTTGTATTATTTTATTTTCACCACTCCTTTGACACTTTTAGTTACTTTTATTGATAAAATCTTCATTTCTAGACTCACTTCCACACCTCTGTCTCCTGTCTTTTCTTTTCAGGTGGTAACAAAGCCTTTAGTATTTCCTGCAAAGCAGGTCTCTTGGTTACAAACTTTCTCAGTTTCTGTTTATCTGTGAATATTCTAAACTTGCCCTCATTTTTGAAAGTCAATCATGCTGAACATAAGATTCTTAGCTGAAAGTTTTTCTCTTGCAGTACCTTAAGTATATCATACCACTGTCTTCTTGCCTCCATGGTTTCTGGTGAGAAATCAGCAGTTAATTTTATTGAGTTTCTCTTATATATTATGCATTGCTTTTCTCTTGATGCTCTCAGACTCCTCTCTTTGTCTTTGGCATTTGACATTCTGTTTAGTATGTGTCTCAGAGTTGGTCTATTAGGATTTTTTCAGACGAGAGTATGTCCTGCTTCTTGCACTTGGATATCTATGTCCTTCAATAGGGTTAGGAAATTTGGTACCATTATTTCTTCAAATATTCCTTCTACCTCCTTTCCCTTCTCTTTTCCTTCTGGGACCCTAAATGCCATGTAGGTTTGCATGTCTCTTGCTGTCCTTAATTTCCTGAGACCTTGTAAAATTTTTCCAATTTTTTCTTCATCTGTTCCTTTTTATGTTCACTTTCTGAGGCCATTTCTTCAAGCTCACCAATCCTTTCTTCTGCCTCCTCAACCTGCTATTATATGATTCCAGTGTATTGTTTATTTCATTTTAGCACCTTTCATTCCATAAGATCTGCTATTTTTCTATATATACTTTCAAATTCTTCTTTGTACTCATCCAATGTCTTCTTTTTTAAAAATATATATTTTAAAAGATATTTAGATTACATAAATGTTACACAAAAATTACAAGGATTCCCATGTTCCCCACCTCCCACACCTCCCATAATATCCCACAAAAACATCTTTCATTAGTGTGGCACATTACCTGCAATGGATATACACATCCTGGATCTTTGCCATTAAGCATGGATCATAGTTCACATTGTAGACCCCACTCTCTCCCACACACTTGTACATGTTATATGCTGATGTAAAATGGCCTATATCTGTCATTGTAATGTCACTTAGGATAATTCCCAAGCCCCAAAAAGCCCCTGTATTACAGCTGCTTTTCCCTTCCCTGCCCCAAAAGTGTCCAGTCACCACTGGCTCCTCCTCACTGTTGTAATTTCTTCCATTACTTAAATCACAATAAGTCTACAACAGAATACCAGTGAGTCCACTCTAGTCCATAGCTCTTCCCCCAATCCTGAGGAGTTTGGGATGTGGATGTCCACTCCACCTCTAAGTGAGAAGGGGCTTATATCCCATGGATACAATGGATGGCATTATCCTACCTGCACCTGCAGACTCTCTCCATTCACTGGGATGGCCATTGTCCATCATCATCTCTGCACCAGGTGACTTGGGTGAGTCCATTGAGCTGTACAGTAGGAGTTGCAGCTCCACTGAGATTCAGGCACAGCTGGCACATGGGCAGGCCACAGGCTCCAGTCTCTGGAAGTACACCTAGAAACTACAGTACCACATATAGGTTTGAATAGAAGGGATTGACGGATCATGTGCAAGGAGGACTTATTTGCATCCAACTCTGTCACTCTCAGGAGCACAGATTCCAAAGTATAGCCCATTGATAAGGCATCAATCTCTGGAGCTATCCCCCCCTTATATAGGACCTGGGTGTCTCCAGAGCCCTCAGAAGCCCCTCTGTGTGGGGTGATATCCACTTTGGTGTTCTATGAGATCCTACTGAGGTGTGCATAAGCGTTACCTCTGGGATGACCTCCCAACTCTCTTTGAAGTCTCTTAGTCATATGAACTCATTTGTCTTTACCTTTTCCCCCTTTCATTCAAGGTCTTTTTACAGTCATATTGCCAGTTGGCACTTGGTTTTAATCTCTCATTGCCAGTGAGACTCATCACTGGGAGTCATGTCCCATGCTGGGGGGAAGGTAACGCATTCATATGCTGAGTTTGGCTTAGAGAGAGGTCCCATTTGAGCAACAAGGAGGCTCTCAGGTGGCAACCCTTAGGCATAAGGGTTAAGTAGGCTAAGTTTCAATTACAAGAGCAAAGTCTCGTAAGGCTAGTCATCAATAACAAGAACCCATTAGTGGACCATCCTCTTTTGCCAGACACTGCCCTTGCACTCACGGGACTGTTGCTACTCCCTTGGAGACTGTGGCAGAGCTCTCCAGGCTGGGAATTCAGTATTCCCCCATTTATTAAGTTAATGTCCAGCCACTGTAACCATGCCCCACCTATTGACATTTGGACAATTTTATATATCTTTCATGTACATTCAGATGAACTTCCTTCCATGAATTTCTTCAAGCTCACCAATCTTTTCTTCTGCCTCCTCAAATCTGCTATTATATGATTCCAGTGGATTTTTTATTTCATTTTTGCACCTTTCATTCTCATAAGATCTGCTATTTTTCTATATATACTTTCAAATTCTTCTTTGTGTTCATCCAATGTCTTCTTAATATCCTTAATTTCTTTTGCCATCTCATTGAATTTATTAAGGAGCTTTGTTTAAACATCTAGGATTA
The DNA here is from genome assembly GCA_029593785.1 of Cabassous unicinctus. NCBI lineage: Eukaryota > Metazoa > Chordata > Mammalia > Cingulata > Chlamyphoridae > Cabassous > Cabassous unicinctus. The sequence goes on from JAQZBX010108540.1 coordinate 4,784, forward strand.
GTTGTCTCAATTACTTTATGTTATCTGGAGACTTATCTTGTTCCCTTAACTGGGCCATATCTTCCTGTTTCTTGGTGTGGACTGTATTTTTTTGTTGGTGTCTTGGCATCTGGGTTATGAGACTATTTGTTCTGGGTGGAGTATTTCTCTTTAGTTTAGGGCTTCCTGCCCTTCTCCCTTGCTGATTGTGTAGTAGGAACCAAGGATGTATTTCATGCTATAAGCTGTGGAGGTCAAGGTACCCTCATTTCCCTAAAGACCAATGAAATTTCTCCCAACATTCTCCTTTGCCACAAGTTAGGACAGAGCCACAGCTGTGTGCAATAATCCAACTCATTCAGGCCTAGACTGTAGTTACCCAGAGAGTCTGATGAAACTTCACATCCCTTTCTCCCTTGCCAGGTTTGGGGATGCAGCTGCAGGTGTGGGCAGCAATTCATGCAGTGCAGGTACAAGATGACCACAGGTGCCCCAGTAGACTTTCCAATTATTCAGTCTGTGCCAGTTAAATGTACCTGCAGTTACCTACATAGGATGGTGCAGGGCCCATCAGCTTTCTTCCTGCTAGAGGTGCGGCTGAAGTCTAGGCTAGGGCTGCAGGCCAATCTCTGTAAAAGAAACCTGTCCCATAACAGTGGAGGATGGGCATTGGCCTCCATGGCATGGTGTGCTCTACTTACGAATCTTGTCTGCAGATTGGCAGTCTCCTCCTTCCATTCTTCCAAAGATGTTGCAGGATGCACTTCAGGTCTCCTGGAGCCCCCAAATATGAGTTCTACATAGCTCTGGATGATCACCAAGTGCCCCATTACAGGAGCTGATTCTCGGAGTCCTTTACTGCCATCTTGCTGGTTTAGCCGCCATTGATTTTTTTTTTTTACTGGCATTTTTGTATTAAAAAATTGAAATGTCCACCAAATATAATTGGGTATACTGGGTGGGAGATGCATGTAATGTGGGAAACTCTTCATAATAGCTTCACAATTTTTCTATATAATAATACTATTCAAAAATAAAGGTCATTTAAAGTTAAAAACATGAGACTGTGGAAGAACATGGCCAACAGGTTAGGCATATAAGTCTTAGCTCTGACTAAAACAACAAAGAAAAAGCCAGAGGCTGCCAGAGGACCTTCTTTGGGGCACAGCAAACCAGGACACTGCTTACTAACTCCCAGAAGGGTGAGGGTCAGAGACTCAAAGTAGCCAAAAACAAGTAATGGGAACATAGACAACAGCAACAAAATAGAATAAGAAAAAGAAAGTGTCAAAGAGAAAACTTAAAACAAACACACACAAACAGCAATTAAATAAAATCATACAGTAAAGAGAGAAGCTAATCAACTGAATAAACCCATCAAGATAAAAAGATAACCAGACAGCAACAAATATTTATAAACCATACTAAGAAACAGGAAGACATGGCCCAGTCCAATGAATAAACTAAAAACCAGGAAGAGATACAAAACATTGAACAACTAATCAAAGCTGTCCAAACAAATATCATGGATCAAATTAATGAAGTGAAGGAAGAGATTAAGGATATTAAGAAGACATTGGGAAATCATACTGAATAAATTGTAAACTTACATAAAAAGATTACGGATATGATGGTGATGAATGACATAATGCAATAAATAAAAAATACACTGGGCAGACAGGTGGCAAGATGGCATCGGTTTATGTGGGCACTCACCATCTCTCTTGCAAAAAATGGTTGAGTGGGGACATGATCCTGCCCGAGTGACCTATTCTGGGAGTGCACAGAGTAGGAGACTTTGGTGCTTCAATCTAGAGGAAGCTGGACAGAGAAATAAATTTCTCAAGATAAAACCATAAGTTTTTAGTCCTGTGGCTGGAAACTACAGATGCTAAGCCCCATCTTCAAGGCAAAAAGCCACTGTAAGCCCCAACTCAGGCTGGTCACCCAGTGGGAGGGAGCATTCTCTGAAGTGTAGGAGGGTTTTGACAAAGGGTGAAGAGGTGTTTCCTTTCTGTGGGTTTGGCTGCCTGTACCCCTCTGAGCTTTGGGGATCATACCAGCCAGCTCAAGGTGGAACCAGGAAGAGGGGAGAGGCAAATCTGCTGAGGAAGCCTGATTTACCTAACCACCTGGGATACAGAAACTTGGCCTGTGAGAGGGCAGAGTCAGGAAATTGACTAGTCCCATGCTGAAAACTATCAAAATTTCAACTCCCCTAAAGAAGGGGGGCAATAAGAAGTGCTTATTAAGCTTGCAAGAGCCTATTTAGGGTCCCCTGGGAGGAGGAGGTGGTCTAGAAAAGGATTGAGAGTTATTTCTCTGTGATGAATTCCTTAACCAGGGTCCAATTTGAACTTCAAAAGGAACTCAACCTTACCTGGAGAGGGGAGGAGGGATCTGCTCACACAGCCTGAGTACTGCTGCCCTGGAGAGTCAAACTTGCCTGAAGGAAAGTGATTGGATAGTTTTCTGAAGAGCTAACAGACCCAAGGAGAAATTTTAAATCTGTGGAGGTATTTCCATCTTCAGTATATGTGGTCCCTAGTTCAATTCCCAGCTCCTCTTAGAGTAGTGATTCACCAGGATATCAAACATCCAGTTGATACTTTAGTACAGGGAAAACATAGACATTATTTTTGTACCAGCTTCTCTTGGGTCCCTTATTTTTCCTAAAAAAAAAAAAAAGTTTACTTTAAAAATTTTAATTTAATTTACTCACTAAAACCTTCTTCAAAACCTGCAGAGAGAAGCCAGTACAGTAATTGACTGATGACCACCAGCAGCCTGAGATGCTCCACAGGGGCCTTAGAAGGAATGCTGTTATTCCTTAGTTTTTGTTTCATTGCTTCCTTGTGTGTTTGTTTTATTTTCTGGGTTTCTTGTTTTTCTTTCCTCTTTCTACAACCCCCTCCCTTCTTTTTTAAATTAGGTGCTGCTGACTTGTTTCTTCTTTGCTGTACTTCCTCTTCATTGATATCCCATTTTCTGTGTATACTGATTTTGTTTACCAATGCTATCTCTTTTCCTTCCTTCAAGTTTCTATCTTCCACTTTCTACTGTTCTTACAATTAACCTTTTTAAATTTAATCCTCAATTTTTCTGCTTTTTATTTCTATCCTGTACATTCTGTTTTCTTTCCTTTATTAACTTTTTTCTTTCTGTCTTTTCTTTCCTCTTTCCCTCTCTGGTCATCATTCTGACCTTTCAATTCATTCTATATATTTTTCTCTCTTCAGTTTCCCATTTCATTGTAGGTATGCTGCTCTTTTATTCCTATTACTCTACACTGCTTATATGAGTTAAATATTAATTTTTCTAAGTCTTATATGGTGTTATCTAACTTTTACTAATATTATTACTAGTACCCTTTTTCTTTTCTCATCTCTTCTGCTTTCTCTGGCCCTAATTTTTTTCCTTCAAGGGAACAAAGAAAACAGCAAGAAAATAGAACAAGAAGAACAAAGTGTCAAAGAGAAAACTTAACATACAGAAACTTCAACAGCAGCTAAATAATACTCTAGAGTAGAAAGATAAGCTAATCAACAGACTAAACCCATCAAAATAAAAAGACCAGACAGCACCAAAAAAATTACAAACCATACTAAGAAACAGGAATACATGGACAGTACAAAGAACAAATTAAAAAGCAGAAAGAGATGCACAACAGCTAATAACCAATCAAAGCTGTCCAAACAAATATCATGGATCCACTTAAGGAAGTAAAGGAAAAGATTAAGGATATTAAGAACACACTGGGAGAACATACTGAGAAAATTGTAAACAGACATAAAAAGATAACGGATATGATGGTGATAAATGGCACAATTCAAGAAATCAAAAAGACGTTGGAATCACATAACAGCAGATTTGAAAAGGCAGAGGAAAGAATTAGTGATGTGGAAGGCAGTACAACTGAAATCAAACAGATAGTAGAACAGAGAGATAAACAGATGGAAAATAACCCAGCAGAAACTTAGAGATCTGAATGACAGTACAAAACACGCAAATATATGCATTATAGTTATCCCAGAGGGAGAAGAGAAGGGAAAGGGGATGGAAGGAGTGTTGGAGGAAATAATGGTTGAAAACTCTCCAAACCTATTGAGGGAGATGGATGTACATGTTTAGGAAACACAGCACACCCCAAACAGTATAAATCCCAGCAGGCCTACTCCAAGACATATACTCATCAAATTGTCCAATGCTCAAGACAAAGAGAAAATACTGAAAGCAGCAAGACAAAATAGAGCCATCACATACAGGGGAAGCTCAATAAGATTAAGTGCTGATTTCTCATTTGAAACCATGGAAGCAAGGAGGCAGTTGTACGACATAGTTAAGGTACTAAAAGAAAAAAATTTTCCAGCCAAAAATTTTCTATCAGGCAAAGCCAATGTTTAAAAGTGATGGAGAGTTCAAAATATTCATAGATGAAGAGATATTAAGAGAGTTTGCTAATAAGAAACATACCATTCAAGAAATATTAAAGGGAGTTCTGCAGGTTGAAAGGAAAACACAGGAGAGAGAGAGTTTGAAGAGAGTGTAAAAACAACTAAAAAAGAGAAAAAGAGAAAGAAATACAAACATATGGCATACAAAAACCCAAAGAAAATTTAGCTAGTGTAAATAATTCCTTGAGATTAATAACACTGACTGTTAATGGATTAAAATCACCAGTCAAGAAACACACATTGGCAGAATGGATAAGGAAATATGACCCATTTATATTTTGTCTACAAGAAATTTCCACCATAGACCCAAGGATTCAAGGAGGCTGAAAGTGAATGGATGGAAAACAATATTACAAACAAACAATAACTTTAAAAGGGCAGGAGTAGCTATACTAATATTGGACAAAATAGACTTTAAATGCAAAAATATTGTAAGAGACAAAGATATACACTATATATTACTAAAAGTGGTAATCTTTCAAGGAGAAAGGACAATCATGAATATTTCTGCACATAATAAGGGCACCTCAAAATACATGAGGTAAAACTTGAAAAACTAACTGGAAAAAAGATGCTTTTACAATTATAATGGGGGATTTTAATACACCATTATCATCCTTACACAGAACATCTTGACAGAGAATCAATAAAGAAACAAAGACTTTGATTAGTACATTAGAGGACCTTGACCTAATAGACATATACAGAACACTAAACCCCAATACAGTGGGATATACATTCTTCTCAAGTGCACATGGATCATTGTACAAGATAAAGCACATGGTAGGACACAGAAAAATTCTCAATGAATTCTGAAAGTTTGAGATTATAGAAAGTAATTTTTCTGACCACCATGGAATGAAATTGGAAATCAATAAGGACCAGAGACCCAGGCACAAAGATATGAAAGTTAAACAACACACATTTAGACAAACAGTGGGTGAAGAAGGAAATCTCAAAAGAAATCAGTAACTACCTTGAAATGAATGAAAATGATGACTCAACATATCAAAAATTTGGGATGTAGAAAAAGCAATACTGAGAGGGAAATTCATAGTCATAAATACATATCTCAAAAAAGAAGAAAGAGCTAAAATCAAAGTACTAACTGCAAACTTGGAAGAATTAGAAAAGAACAACAAACTAACCCCAAAAGAAGTAGAAAGAAGGAAATAACAAAGATTAGATGAGAAGTAAATGAAATAGAAAACAAGAAAGCAATAGAAAAAATAAACAAAATCAAAAGCTGGTTCCTCAAGAAGATCAATAAAATTGACAAACCCTTAGCTGCACTAACAAAGAAAAAAAAGATGCAAATACACACACACA
>JAQZBX010108541.1:0-10544 GCA_029593785.1 Cabassous unicinctus
CAACTCTCAAAGAATACGGAAAGATTTAAATTATACGAAGTATTTATTCTGCCCTAATAGAATGAAATTGGAAATCACTAAGTGACAAAGAACCAGATTAGGCAGAAAGACATGGAAGTTAAACAACTCACTTAGACAGTCAATGGGTCAGGGAGAAAATTACAAAAGATATCAGTATTTATCTTTAAACAAATGAAAATGATAACACAATGTATCAAATCCTATGGGATGCAGCAAAAGCATAGCCTTAGATGACTACATTAAAAAAGAAGAAAGAGGTAAAATCAATGACCTAACTGCACATATGGAGGGTTTTAAAAAGAAAAATAAACTAACACCAAAGGAAGTAGAAAGGAGGAAATATAACAAAGATTAGAGCAGAGCTACATGAAATTGAAAATAAGAAAGCACTAGAAAAAGTAAACAAACCAAAATCTGGTTCTTTGAGAAGATTAATAAAAATGACAAACCCTTAGCTAAACTATCAAAGAAAAAGAGCGGAGATGCAAATACATAAAATAAGAAAAGAAGGAGATATCACCCCTGACCCCACAGAAATCAAGATGATACTTTGAAAAATTGTGTGGTTATGAGATGTATAATTTAGAGGAAATGGACAAATTCCTAGAAACACACAAGCATCATACATTGATAAAAGAAGAAATTAATGAACTCAACAGATATATCACAAGTAAGGAAATATAATTAGTCATCAAAACCTCCTAACTAAGAAGAGCCCAGGACCAGATGGCTTCACAGGTGAATTCTGCCAAACACTCTAGAAAGAATTAACACCTATTCTACTTAAACTCTTCCAAAAAACAGAAGTGGAGGGAACATTGCCTAACTCATTCTATGATGCCAAAATCACCCTGATACCAAAGCCAAAGATGCCATGAGAGAGGAAACTATAGACCATTCTCTGTACTGAAAGTAGGTGCTAAAATTCTCAAAAAAAATTTAAAAAATAAAAAAAAATATATATACTTGCTAGTAGTATTCAATAAAACATCAAATGAATTATACACCATTACCAAAGAATTTCTTCCCTGGTATGCAAGGATTGTTTAACATAAGAAAATCAGTGTAATGCACTACTAAAACAGATTTTTAAAAATCACAAGATTATCTATATAGATGCTGAAAAAACATTCAACAAAATACAGCATGCTTTCCTGAGAAAACACTTCAAAAGATAGGAATAGAAGGAAACATCCTCAACATGATAAAGGTGATGTATGAAAAACTCACAATTAAATCATATTCAATTTTGAAATCCTCTAAAATCTGGAACAAGACAAGGAGGCCCATTTTCTCTGTTCTTATTTGACATTGTATTGACATTGCTTGAGCACTTAGGCAAGAAAATGACATTAAAGGCATTCATATTTGAAAAGAAGAAGTAACAATTTCACTATTTGCAGATGACATGACTCTGTATCAAGAACAAAGCTTCTAGAGCTTATAAATGAATTCAGTAAAGTGTCAGGTTTTAAGATCAATGTGCAAAAATCAATAGCACTTCTGTACACCACTAATGAGCAATCTGAGGAGGAAATCAAGAAAAAAAATGCATTTACAAAAGCAACTAAAAGAATCAAATACCTAGGAATAAATTTAACTAAAGATATAAATGACAAGTATGCAGAAAACTACGCAACACTTTTAAAGGAATTCAAAGAAGATCTAAATAAATGGAAGAATGTTCTCTGCTCATGGATAGGAATACTAGTTATTATTAAGATGTCTATACTACCCAACTCATTTACAAATTTACACAAACTCAATAAAAATAACCACAAAAATTTTTACTGAATTGGAAAACATAACGATGAAATTTATTTGGAAGGGCAAGAGACCCTGAATCGCTGAAGACATGGAAAAAGAAAAAAATGAACTCAGAGGAATCATACTACCTGACTTTAAAACATACTAAAAACTACAATGGCCAAATTTGCATGATGTTGGCACAAGGCTAGATATACTGTCAAATGGAACCAAACTGAGAATTCTGATATAGATCCTCACATATAAAGTCAACTGAAATTTGACAAGGCTATCAAGCCCATTCAATTGGGAGAGAATGGCCTTTTCAACAAATTGTGCTTGGAGACTGGATATACATATCTAAAAAAATGAGATAGGAACACCATCTCACCATCTCACACCTTATGCAAAAATCAACTCAAGATGGATCAAAGATCTAAATATAAGAGCCAATACCGTCAGATCTTGGAAGATAATATAGGGAGCATCTATAGGATCTTGTATTAGGAAATGGTTTCATGAAATTTATACACAGAACACAAGCAATGGAAGAAACAATAGATAAATGGGACCTCCTCAAAATTAAAATTTTTTGCACCCCACAAGAGTTTGTCAAGAAAGTGAAAAGACAACCTACTCAATGGGAGATATTTGGAAACCATATATATGACAGGGGCCTAATATAAGAAAATCTTACACCTTCAAAATAAAATGACAAACAACTCGTTTTAAAAATTGGGTAAGTGAAAGTGGATATCATCCAACACAGAGGAGCTCCTGAGGGCTCTGGAGACACCCAGGTCCTATATAAGTAGGCATAGCCCCAGAGATTGATGCCTTATTAGTGGGCTCTTCTTTGGAATCTGTGCTCCTGAGAGTGATACAGTTGGACTCCAATAAATCCTCCCTGCACATGGTTCATCAGTCCCTTCTATTCAAACCTATATGTGATGCTGGAGTTTTTAGGTGTACTTCCAGAGACTGGAGCCTCTGGTATACCTATGTGCAAGCTGTGCCTGGAATCTTGGGGGAGCTGCAACTCCTACCCTACAGCTCAATGGACTCATCCAAGTCACCTGGCGAGGAGACGACGATGGGCAACGGCCATCCCAGGGAATGGAGAGGGCCTGCAGCAGCAGCAGGCAGGATAATCCCATCCACCGTATCCATGGGATATAAGCCCTCTCTCACTTGGAGGTGGAGTGGACATCACCATCCCAGTCCCCTTAGGATTGGAGGAGGAGATTTGGACTAGAGTGGACTTGGTGGTGTTCTGTTGTAGACATATTTTGATTCAAGTAATGGAGGAAATTGTAACAGTGAGGTGGAGCCGGTGGACACTGGATGTTTTCGGGGCAGGGAGGGGAGGGGCAGTTGAAATACAGGGGCTTTTTTGGGACTTGCGGGTTGTCCTGAGTGGCATTGTGGCAACAGATGTAGGCCATTTTGCATCAGCATATACCATGCAGAACTGTGTGGGAGAGAGTGTGGTCTATGATGTGAACTGTGGTCTATGCTTGGTGGCAAGGCCCCAGGATGTGTACATCCATTGCCGGTGATGTGCCACACTGATGAAGGATGTTGGTGTGGGATGTTGTTGGAGGTATGGGAGGTGGGGAACATGGGAATCCCTGTAATTTCTGAGTAATATTTAGGTAATCCAAGCACCTTTAAAATATATATATATAAAATAACATTTATGTAAGCAAATGCACATATATGCATATATATTTATATATCATTTCACAAATATTGGTATGTATTGTGAAAATTTTGATTTTTACTAACAATAGAAAAAATAAAAAATAAAAAATAAACTGAGTAAGTGATTTCAATAGACACGTCTCGAAAGAAGAAATACAAATGGCTAAAAAGCTCATGTGAGTTGATGTGAAAGAATGGGAACACTCATCAACTGGTATTGGGAATGTAGAATGGTGCAGCCATTGTGGAGGACAGTTTGGTGGTTCCTCAAGGCAGCTAACTATAGAACAGACAAATGATCCAGGAATCCCACTGTATATACCCAGAAGCATTGAAAGCAGGGACATGGACAGATATATGCACCCCAATGTTCATTGTGGCATTATTCACTATTGCCAAAAGTTGAGGGAAAAAAACAAATTACCACCAACAGATGAATGGATAAACAAACTGTGGTATATATACACAATGGAATATTACTCAGTTGTAAGAAGGAATGCAGTATTAACACATGGGATAACATGGATGAATCTTGAAGACCCTATGTTGAGTGAAGCAAGCCAAGCACTGAAGGTCAAATATTACATGAGCTCACTGATATGAATTAAGCAAATTGAGCAATATCACAGAGCTACATTCTTGAAGATAGGTTTACAGGAGAAAGGGAGAAGAAGATTGTGAGCTAATGCATTTATGGGTGAAATCTGTGATAAGTTAGAAGTGTGTAGTTGTACAATGAATGGGCATGACAGTGGTGCAGTGATACTAATGGGTTTGTCTGTGCTGGTTTATGAGGAGGAGATGAAGGGGAGGGTAATTTGGGCTGTCCATGGAACTGGGGAATGGTTGGGGGAGAGAGAAGATGAACTCTGGGGATTTGTGGGTATGTGGTGAAACTATAACATTGGGAATGTTCTTTTGGCAAACAGGGCAGGGAAGGGTTACTGGTTTAAGGTGTTGTAGGTGGGGGGCATGTGGGACAGAATACACCTGGGGGAGTCTTCTAGAGAGTGTGTGAGTGTTCATCTTTTCATAGTGTGTTACATCAGTGGGTGGAGAGCCACATAATGAGAAGGAATGTGTTGGATTCCCATCCTTGGGATTCCTGCTATGTTCTCAAATAATGGGGTGGGTGCCTCTTGAAAGCATAGGTAATTCCTTATGGGGAGGACATGCCAGTATGTCAAGCCCTCAAAGTTATTGCAAGTAACTATGAATCTTGTTCTTCAAGGAGTGAAGATTGGTGGTTGCCGTGGGTCTCGAGGGGAGGGGAAGGGAAGAATAGAATAGATGGAACATGGGCCATTTTTGGGGTGATGGATTTGTTCTTGTTGACCTTGTTCTTGTTCTTGTTGACCTTGTTCTTGTTCTTGTTGACCTTGCAACGATGGATACAAGCCATAATAAATTTCATCAAAATTTATAAAAGTGTATGATCCCAAATGTAAACCATAATGTAAATCATTGACCATGGTTAGTAGCAATGTTTCAATATTTGTACATCAATTGTAACAAATGTACCATCCACATGTAAAATGTTATTAATAGGGGAAAGGGGATAAGGGGAAGATGTTGGGTATATGGGAATCCATTATATTCTGCATGTGACTATTCTATAACCTAAAGCTTCTTTGAAGACAAAAAATTAAAAAAGACACTAGGGGAATAAATGGAAAAAAATGTCATTGTGCATACAAGACAACAGATCTTAGAGTGTTGAAAGAAAGGTCAATTTAAAAAAAAATTAAATAATTTTTTTATTCCAAAAAATTTAAAAATATTTTTATATTTTATTTGTTATTTTTTTAATTATCACTCTTGCTTCATTTTCTTATTAATTTGGTTATTTGTTGGCTTCATTTTGAAAAAGTTTTGAATCACAGAATGGTTCCAACTGTGGCAGGGGAGGATCACTGATGCAGGGTGTCAGTGATAGGGGATGCATGGGAGGAGGTTCACCTGGGACATTCCTATAAGGCATATAAATGTTTTCAAGAATCCGTGGGGCATTGTCATGGTGGGTGGAGATTCACACAATAACTGAAAGAATATAAAATTCCCATCCTGGGGAACCCTGCCGCATTCTCTAATGGGACAACAAGAATCCTCTGAGTACAGTGGCAGTCACAAGTGAAGGAGGATGGATCATTGACAGGTCCTTGATATTGATGACTGTACTTATGAACCTTTACTTTAGAAATTGAAACTAATCCTAGTATTACAGGGTGCCTAAAAGTTACCTCCTGAAAGCCTCCTTTTTGCTCAAATGTGGCCTCTCTCTAAGCAGAAGTCTGCATATAAATGCATTACCTTCCCTCCAGCATGGGACATGACTCCCAGGGATGAGCCTCCCTGGCACTGAGAGATTACTACCAAGTACCAAGTAGCAATGCAACTGCAAAAAGACTTTGACCAAAAGGGGTAAAGGGTAAAGAAAAATGAGTTTATATGGCCGAGAGACTTCAAAGTGAGTTGAGAAGTCATTCCAGAGGTTACGTTTATGCACACCTCAGCAAGATCTCATTGACCGCCAAAGTAAATATTGCCTCAAATAGCAGGGCTTCTAATGGCTCTGGAGACATCCAGACACTATAGGCAGGGCAGACAACTGAAGAGTTTGGTGCTCTGCCAGTGGGCCCTACTTTGGAAGTTATGCTTCCCAGTATGACAGAGTTGGACTCAGTTGTGGTTTCCTACACATGGCTCTTCTGCCCCTTCTATTTGAACCTATAGTTAGTACTAGAATTGATAGATATATGTCCAAGAGACTTAAATATTTGGGTTCTCTATGTGCCAGCTGGGCCCTGAATCTCAAAAGATTTGCAACAGTTACTCTTGAGTTCATTGGACTCACCCAGGACAACTAAGAAAGAGATGATGATGGACTACAACTTTCCCAAGGAAAAGAGAGAGTCTGCAACTGCAAGCAAGATAGTCCCGTCCATTTGCCTCAAGCAATGTAAGACCCTTCTCAATTAGAGTTGGAGTGGGCATCACCATCCCAGAATCCTCAGGTCTGAGGAATGAATAATGGACTAGAGTAGACTTAATGATATTCTACTATAGACTTATTATGATTCTAGCAATGGCAGAACTTTTATCATGGATGTGGGGGCAATGGCCTCTGAAGGGAGGGAGAGGGAAACACAGGTGTAATATGGGGACATGTTTGGGTCTTGGAAGTTGTCCTGAATGACATTGCAATGACAGATATGGGCTATTATATATCTTGTCATAACTTACAAAATTGTGTGGGAAAGAGTGTAAACTACAATATAAACTATAATCCACAGTTAATGGCAATGCTCCAAAATGAATTTATCAATTGTAACAAATGTACCACACTAATGAAGGATGTTGTTAATGTGGGAAAATGTGGGAAGGGTATGGAGTGGGGCAAATGGGAATATTCTGTATTTTTTATGTAACATTTATTTAATCTGAGTATCTTTACAAAATTTTTTTTAGGTATATATATATATATATAAAAGAATGCACCACATACCACCAGGACTTGAAGATGTTTCCTACATTTTTTTGTAGCTTTATGATTCTAGTTTTATATTAAGGTTTTGATCTATTTTGAGTTGATTTTTTGTAAGTTGTGATATAGGGGTCATCTTTCTTCTTTTGGATATAGATATCCAGTTCTCCCAGGACTATTTGTTGAACAGACAGTACTGCCCCAGCTTGGTGGGTTTGACACCTTGTGAAAAATCACTTGACCATAAATGTGAGGGTCTGTTTTCAACCATCAATTCTGTTCCATTGGTTTGTGTGCCTATATTCATGCCAGTACCATGTTTTTATTGTTTTATATATTTTTCTTTTACCACTTTAGCTAGGTAATTTGATTTAAAGTGTGTAAGTGAGTGTCCTACAAATTTGCTCTTCCATTTTAAGATGCTGCTGGCTATTCTGGGCCGCTTGAATTTCCAAATAAATTTGAGAATCATTTTTTCCATTTCTTTTTAAAAAATCATGGTGGAATTTTTATCAGGATTGCATTGAATCTATATATCAATTGGGGTAGAATTAACAACTTGACAATATTTAGTCTTCCAATCCATAAGTGTGGAATATTTTTCCATTTATTTAGATCTTTTAAAACTTATTTTACCAATACATTGTAGTTTTCTGAATAAAAGTGCTTTACATGCTTGGTTAGGTTTATTCCAAAATACTTGTTTCTTTTAGTGACTATTATAAATGAAATTTTTTCCTGACTTCCTCCTCAGATTGTGCATTAGTAGTGTATAGAAAAACTATTGATTTTTTGAGTGTTAATCTTGTATCCTGCCACTCTGCTGAAATTGTTTATAAGGTCTAGTAACTTTGTTGTAGATTTTTCGGGACATTCTAGGCATAGGACAATATCATCTGTGAATTGAAAAAAATTTAATTCTTCCTTTCAGATTTGGATGCCTTTTGTTTCTTTTTCTTGGCTGATTGCTCTACCCAGAACCTGTTGTACTATATTGAACAACAGTGGTGACAGAGGCCATCTTTGTCTTGTTCTATGTCTTAATGTGAAAGTTTTCAATCTTTCATCATTGACTAATGTTAACTGTGGGTTTTTCATATACAGCCTTATCATGTTGAGAAAATTTCCTTCAATTCCTATCTTTTGTAATATTTTTATCAAGAAACATGCTTTATTTTGTCAAATGCCTTTTCTACAACAATGGATAGTATCATGTGATTTTTCTTCTTTGATTTATTAATGCTGTGCATTAGTTTGATTGATTTTCTTGTGTTGAACCTCTCTTGCATGACTGGTATAAAAACCACTTGATCATAATGAGTAAGATTTTTAATGTGTTGTTCCATTAGATTCACAAGTATTTTGTTGAGGATTTTTGCCTTTGTGTACATTAAGTTAATATGTCTGTAATTTTCTTTTTTCATAATATCTTTATCTGGCTTTGGTATTAGCATTATATTGGCTCCATAGAATGAGTTTGGTAGTCTTCCTTCTTATTCAGTTTTTTGGAAGAGTTTAAGTAAGACTGGTATTAAATCTTGGAATACTTGGTAGAACTCACCAGTGAAACCATCTGGTCCTCAGCTTTTGATTTGAGGGAGTTGTTTTATGACTGTTTGAATCTCTTTACTTTTGATTGGATTGTTGGGGTCTTCTATTTTTTATAGGGTCAGTGTAGGTTGTTCATACATTCTGAGGAATTTTTCCATTGCATTTTCAGTGTCTAGTTTGTTTGCATAAAGTTGTTCATAGTATCCTCTTATGACCTTTCTTATTTCTGTGTGGTCTGTGGTAATGTCCTCATTTTCATTTTATTTATTTACATCTTTTTTCTCTTTTTTCTTTGTCACTCTAGCTAAGGGTTTGTCAATTTTGTTGAAAAACCAACTTTTGGTTTTGTTAATTTTCCCTACTGTTTTTTGTTCTCAATGTCATTTATTTCTACTCTGATCTTTGTTATTTCATTCTTTCTGCATCCTTTGTTAAAGTTTGCTCTTCTTTTTCTAGTTACTCCAGCTGTGAAGTTAGGTCATTTATTTTAGCTCTTTCTTCCTTTTTAATGTAAGCATTGAGGATTGTAAATTTCCCTTTCAGCACTGCCTTCATTGCTTCTCATAGGTTTTTATATGTTGTGGTCTCCTTTTCATTTAACTCAAGATATTTATTGATTTCTTTCACAATTTCTTCTTTGATCCACTGATTATTTAAGAGTGTGTTGTTTAACCTCCATATATTTGTGGATTTTCCCTTTTTCCACCTCCTGTTGATTTTCATCTTTATTCAATTATAATCAGAGAAAATGTTTTGAATAATTTTGATCTTGTTGAATCCATTTTGAGATCTGCTTTGTGACACAACATATGGTTTATCCTAGAGAATGATTCCTGAGTATTGAGAAGAATGTATATCCTGCTATTTTGGGGTGCAATGTCCTGTGTATCTATTAGGCTCAATCCATTTATCATATTATTCAATCTCTCTGTTGATTTATTGTTCCCCTGCCCATAAGTTCTATCCAGTGCTGAATGTGATGTATTGAAATTTCCAACTATGATGGTAGAGACATGTACTTCTCCGTTCAATTTTGTCAGTGTTTGCCTCATAATTTGGGGCATCCCAGTTAGGTGTATACACATTTATGATTATTTCTTCCAGATGATTGGCTCCTTTTATGAATATTTAGTGTCTTTCCATGTCTCCAGTAACATTTTTTCTTTTAAAGTCTATTTCATCCAATATAAGTATAGCTCCTCCAGCTTTTTTCTTTTTTAATTTTTTGGTTATTGCATGCGTGGAATATCTTTCCAGTCTTCATTTTCAATCTATTGGTATCCTTGGGTCTAAATTGAGTCTCTTGTAGATAGCATTTAGATGGCTTATATTTTCTCATTCACACTGCCAGTCTGTCTTTTTGTGTGTGTGCAGTTTAATCCATTAACATTCAATGTTATTACTTTAAAGGCAATTCTTACTTCACCCATTTTGACCCTTGCATTTTATCTGTCATTTTTCCATTGTCATTTTTATATGTTATTTTTACTCATATAAATCATTTCTAGACTCTCTTCCAAGCCTCTCTCTCCTGTCTTTTCTATTCATGCTGTAGCACTCCCTTTAGTATTTCTTACAAAGCTAGTCTCTCAATTTCTGTTTATATGTGAGCACTCTAAACTCACCTTCATTTTTGAAAGACAATATTGCCAGATATAAGACTCTAGGCTGGCAGTTTTTCTCTTAAATTATCTTAAATATATCATACCACTGCCTTCTTACCTCCATGGTTTCAAGGGAGAAATCAACATTTAATCTTATTGGTATCCCTTGTATGTGATACATCATTTTTCTCTTGCTTCTCAGAAGTCTCTCTTTGTCTTTCACATTTGACATTCCAATTTGTATGTGTCTTGGAGTAGATCTAGTCAGATTTATTCAGATGGGAGTATGTTCTGCTTCTTGGACATGAATATCTATTTCCTTCAATAGGATTGGGAAATTTTCTACCATTATTTCCTCAAATATTCCTTCTGCCCCATTTTTCCTTCTCTTCTCCTTCAGGGACAACCATGACAACTATGTTTGATTATTTCTT
>JAQZBX010108542.1:0-10547 GCA_029593785.1 Cabassous unicinctus
AATTATTTCACTCACTTTCACTACTTGAATTCTACTCTTCTACCCTAATTTGGAATTTTCCTGGAGAAACTCCCTTGATCTCCCTTAAATTTTGTATATAGAATGTATATAATTTTAACAATTTCTCTTATACTGGGAATTCTTTTTACATTGTTATGTGATTATTTCATGAAATATTTTTCTTCCCTTAAGTGGAAGATCCATGAAGTCAGGGAATGTGACTGTTAATTGATCTTAAAAATTTATTACATAAATTAGTGATGACCTTGTTAAAAGTTGATATATACTAAGATTTTGAAGGAAAGAAATATAACTTTACTTTTTTTGAAGAATAATACTGACATGTTAAAGTTTGTGTTTTCTTTTATTGAGCATGCTCCATTTAGTCTTCTATCCTAGGTTGATATGAACATTTCAGGAATTTGTTTTTTGAGACTTGTAAGAAAATGAAGGGATAAACCTGGCAGTTCTGTTCTGAAATGCATAATCTCTATGGATGTCAAGATAGAAGAATTGATTCCTTTGTGCATGAACTGGGATTTTTTTGTATTCTGGAATCACCTTAGTCCCCTAATTTGCATGGGGTAGTGGAGTAGGGAAACTTGTATACAAATGTCTCTGTAGATTGCAAATATCTCCAATGTTTCCTAATGACAAGGGATGGAGCCCAGATCTGATTGTCCAATCCCTTAGGACTGGCTAAGTGGAATATGAGTGAAGACATGTTGTCCTGGAAGAGGTGTTGTAAAGGAGAAAAAATGTCTGGGAGAAGTTTCACCAACTAAAATGTCAGCAGTTTGCATGGAGCAAAAAAGCATACTCACTTAGAAAATAAAGTAATTCACTTTTCTCTCATATGCTACCTACCTAAGCACTCTCATTGTATTCCTTCCCAACATACCCACTCCTGATTACAAGCTACATGAAAAAAGGCTCTGGGGCTAGTGAGAGAGCCAGCCTGGAGATTGTACCTGAGAACCAACCTGGTACTGAAGTCTGCTTGGTCTTCCATGGCCTCCTGACTTTAGTCCATTATTCAAACAGATAAGCACAGATAATTCACCCTAATAATAATCCTGTTTCCACATTGGATCACAAAAAAGTTCAGAGTTAAGCTGTTACATGGAGACAAGTAGAACTTCCTGTGGCCCCAGGTCAGTGTGGGAGGCATTTGTCAAACACTAAGACCCTGAATCCACAAGTGAGTTTCAATCTAAAGAGTCTAACACAATACATTTTCTCCAGCTCTGGCTTATACAGCCTGTGCACTGTGATAAATCCCAGAATGTCAGAACCATGTGGGCACTTTTTAATGTCTGGTAATTGAATGTGTATTCAAGTTTTGAGAAACCTAGGCAGGACTGGCCAATGGAATCATGAGAGCTATGTATGTGACTATGAATTTTCTTGTGTCTACATATAAAAAAAATAGTAATATACCTGTAAAATTGTTTCAAAAACCTATTATTTAACTTAATACATCCAAAAATGACTTCCACATGTGGCAGTAGCTGTATTTCAACTGGTCAGTGCCGAGCAGTGGCTCCCATGTAAGAAACACTGGTCTAGGTCATACCTTAAATATTTTATTTCATTTGCAATCTAATCTATACTCAGAGGAGAAAACTGTTGCTTGGTGAGAATAAAAGATGCCCATATGTAATGGAGAGCACTCTTACACAAGAGGGCAAGATGTATAGCCTCCTTACCTTGGAACTCCAGCATCCTTGGCTTCATTTTTAGAAAAGCACTCAGGTGGGGCTCCAGATTTTTATGTTGGAAACCATTCCCCCCAGCTGGCAGTTGGGCCTGATGTAGTTCTTTTGAGAGACCACATGGAAAGATGGACACAATAAGCCCTCCCCATTGGGCTCCTTCAGCAGGGAATTGATGCAGTGGAAATAGCAGACCTATCTATACTTTAAGTATATGTTGCCAAGATAAACCAGGCAGATGGGACATCAACTTGCTACTTTAAAATGCTTAGCCATGCCTACTATCTGTGGGAAAATTAGCACGATAATATAGATTCCATGTGTTCAGTGACAATAGCCTTTCGGGATTTCTTTTAACATGCCTAGAGAAATTGCCATCCCTAATAGGAGGTAATGAAGGTAAATTATAAATGCAAACACAAATGTGAAAGACTCATGACCCTGAACTACTGATAATTGACATGCTAATTGGAATGAAGGGCAGGATTCATCATTTGGTTTTAAGTTGAGTTGATGGAGGTGTCTAGACTGGGATATCCAATATGATAAGTCCCCAGTCAAATGCAGTCTTTAAACACATGAGATGGAGCTTTTCTGAATTAAAATGTGCTGAACAGTTAAAATAGACCAGGATTTTGAAGAACTAATAGGAAAAAGAGGATTAATATAAAATATTTCATTACAAACTTTTAAAATTGTTCACATGTTGGCATGATAATATTTTGGATATTAAAATTATTAGCACAATTTTAAAAAAACATTCATTGTGTGGTTACTCAAAAATTTATAATTACATGTGCAGGTCTCATGTTGTTTCTCTGGGACATTGTTGGTCTAGGTTTAGAGATACTCCAAGTCAAAAGCTAATCCAACCTGACTGTGGTAAAAACCTATAAAAACACCTGAAAGGTTGAAGTCTGAGTGGAAACTTGATTCACTTCTGGAAGAGAAGCTCATCTTGTGATTCCATTAAAGAAAGATGAAAAATATTTAATTCTTCTACTAGAGTATTGAAATCTAGGTTTTGCAAACTGATCCTGGAGAAGAGGATCCAAGTGTCCCTAAGAACACACACTGAAACTGGCCTTAATTTGGTAGAATTAATAATGTTCTCCATTTCTGGGCCTTTCTTTCTTATATCAGAGCCTTATGCATATTTGAGAAGTCAAAAAATCTTTCAGAGGTCTGGACTTACCTCTTCTCACCTTGGCCCTCCTCTCAGCTTCCACTGACAGCTCAGTTCTGGAGAAATCTTGACCTACAAGGGGCTTTCATACAGAAGGTCTCTCCTCTCAAATTTTGCATATCCTGTTGTTCCTTTTTAACTCAATCATGTTTTGCTTTAATTTTGGCAGAACTTAGATTTTTCTGAATCTCATTTCTCTTTACCACAAACAAAGCAAATTACTTTATCCTGAGAGGGTTTTTTTGCTGTTAGTATACCCAAACTATTGCCATATTATCATTTTAAGTTATATATTGAATATTCTGTCTGTTAATAAGATTTAGAATTAGGACAGAAATTTTTGATACTAAATATTTTGCATTGATATTAGTCTTTACAGAATGAATGGAGGTAGTTTCAAATACGTTTTGTTTGCAAAAGTAAAACCACATGATATTAGACCAAAAGAATTAATAAAACCTACTTGCAAGTAATTCCTAAAGCACACTAGTCCACATTCACTCCTTCAAAAGGGCTTTTTCTCTCAATTGCCAAGGTCCAGGTTTAAAAGTTTTGATAAATCAACCCTCAAGTGATTGCTTTGTAATCAGTCAGCTACTCAATGTCCTGTTTTTTGTCAGTCGGGTAAAGAATCAAAAGTTAAAGGTATTTCCTATAGTCCTACAATTTCCTTTATTCTGACATATTCTTAAAAATGATTTGTTCTCTTTATTTAAACATTTTTGTTCTCTTCAGAAAGGCTTCTATATGGCTTTAGAGGACTGATTGGAGATCAGGGTTTTTGGAGGGGCAATGAACATTTAGGATAGGGATGTGTGTGTGTGTGTGTGTGTGTGTGTTGGGGGGAGTTTGTGAGGGGATTAGGTTACATTTAGGTAAATAAATAAATTGTCTTTCATGTCCAAGTTCATCATTTGCTAGTTTTTGCTGAATATTCTCATCGGTTCAAATCCAAAGCAAAGGCCATTTTCAAGTACTCATGTCTTGTGGAGGCAAACTGAAAATCAAACAACTTTAAAAATTGTGACCAATTTGACAATCATGTTTCATAGTCAGTTCCTATTTTCTGTAGCAGTGTATGGCCTTGTGAGAAGTGTGTACTCCATTCATGAGATGGCCAGGACCTGCAAATGGATGTGAAACTGAGAAATATGTCACACTCTTCTACTCCAATCACTTAGTGTTGGGTTACTCATATTCTCAGTGCACAGAGTTTGCTGCCACAGCAATGGCAGGTCTTGGGATGGGCAAGGGGGATGGGAGACAGGGTCCAGTTGTGCCCAACTTATGGATTTTGGTTACTAATTTGATTAATTTTTTGAATTATGGAACTATTGATAACATCATCATGAAATAATCACTATAGCTCAAAGTTGGCCATTTGTAATCTTTTATTATGTACATTTTATTTCCTTTTAATTAGTGATGTTGAACATTTTTTTCATGTATTTTTAAAAAAGATTTATTTATCCGTCCTTGCTGCTTGTGCTCGCTATGTCCATTTCACTTTGTGTTTTTCTGTGTCTATTTGTCTCACTTTGTTGGGTCATCTTGCTGTGCCAGCTCACCGTGCCGCACAGGCTGTCAGCTCACTGCAATGCATGAGCTGGCTTGCCTTCACCAGGAGGCCCCAGGAATCAAACCTGGGGCCTCTCATATGGTAAATGGGAGCCCAACCAATTGAGCCACAGCCGCTTCTTTTTTTAATGTATTTTTACATCATTTGTATTTGTTCTTTGAACAATTGTCTATTCAAGCCTTTTGCCCATTTTTAAATTAGGTCATTTGTCTTTTTATTGTTGCATTGTATTATATCTTTATATATCATTGATATTAAACCCTGATTGGATATGTGGTTGCCAAATATATTCTCCCATTGGTCCAGTTGCTTTTTCACCCTTTTGATGGAGTCCTTTGAGGTGCAAAGTGTTTAATTTTGAGGAGGTCACATTTATCTATTCTATTTTCTTTTAATGTTTGTGCTTTGGGTGTAAAGTTTAAGAAATTACCACCTACCATAAGGTGTTGAAGATGTTTTCTTACATTTTCTTCTGGGAGTTTTATGACTGTCACTTTTATTTTTAGGTCCTTGATCCATTTTCAGTCAACTTTTGTATAAAGTGTGAGAGACGTGCGTCCTTTCTCATTCTTGTGGATTTGGATATCCAGTTCTCCCAGCACTATTTGTTAATAGACTGCTGCAGCCTAGGTGGGAGGGCCTGACAGCCTTGTGCAAAATCACTTGACTGTAGATGTAAGGATCTCTTTCTGAGTTCTCAATTCAGTTCCATTGGTCAATTTGCCTGTCTTTTGTCACTACCATGCTGTATTTACCACTGTAGCTAAGTAATATGCTTTAAAGTCAGGAAGAGAGAGTACTTCAACTTCCAAATAAATATGATAATTCACTTTTCCATTTCTTTAAAAAGGGCTCTTGGGATTTTTATTGGGATTGCATGGAATCTGCAAATCAGTTTGGGTATAATTAACAGGTTAACAACAATTAGTCTTCTACTTTATGCACATATAATATCATTCCACTTATATAAGTATTCTTTGGTTTCTTTTAACAATGCTTTGTGGTTTTCTGAATACAGGTCTTTTGTGCCCTTGGTTGAGTTTTTCCTGTATTTTTGATGCTTTTATTCACTACTATAAATATTTTTTTCCTGATTTCCTCTGTTGATTACACATCAGCAGTGTATAGAAATCCTACTGATTTTTGCATGTTAATCTTGTATCCCACCACTTTGTTGAACTCATCTATTAATTCTAGTAGCTTTGTTGTGGATTTCTCAGGAAATTCTAGATATAGGATCATATCATGAGTGAATAGTGAAAGTTTTACTTCTTACTTTCCTATTTGGCTGCCTTTTACTTCTTTGTCTAGACTAATTGCTCTAGCTAGAACTTCTAGCACAATGTTGGATAATAATGGTGACAATGGGCATCCTTGTCTCTTCCTGATCTCAGGAGGAAAGCTATCAGTCTTTCACCATTGAGTAGACTGCTAGTTGTAAGTTTTTCATATATGCACTTTACCATATTGAGAAAACTTCCTTCCATTCCTATATTTTGCAGTGTTGTTTATCAATAAAAGGTTCTGTATTTTGTCTTGATTTCTGCATCAATTGAGATCATGTGATTTTTCTTCTTCAATGTATCAATGTGTTTTATTACACAAATTAATTTTCTTCTGTTGAAACAACTTTGTATACCTAGTATTAAACCCACTTGGTGGTGATGTATAATTCTTTTCATGTACTTTTGGATTTGGTTTGCAAGTATTTGTTTAGGATTTTTGCATCTGTATTCATTACAGATATTGGTCTGTAGTTTTTTTTCTTTTTGTAGTTCTTTATATGGTTTTTGTTTTAGAGTGATATTGGTTTCATAAAATGTGGTTGTTCACATTCTTTTATGTTACATTTTTTTGGAAAAGCTTGAGCAAGATTTATATTAGAGCATCTTTTAATGATTGGGAGAATTTGTCAGTGAAGCTATCTTATCCTGCGCTTTTCATCTTTGGGGTGTTTCTGACGACTGTTTCAGTATATCCACCTATGATTTGTTTGTTTAGCTCTTCTATTTCTTCTAGGATCAGTGTAGGCTCTTTAGGTGTTTTCAGGAAATTGTCCACCTCTTCTACATTGACTAGTTTTTTGGCATAGAGTTGTTCATTGTATCCTCTTATGATCTCTATTATTTCTGCAGGTCAGTGGTAATGCCTCTTATTTCTGATTATATTTATTTCGGTTGATTTTGTTGATCTTCTCAGAGAACAAACTTGAGTTTGTTGATTCCTTTTATTCTTTTTTTGTTCTCAATTTCATTTATTATTGTTCTATTCTTTTCTATATCTTTTGTTCAGGTTGATTTGGGGAATATTTTGTTGTTCATGTTTTGTAGTTTCTATACGTGTGCAGCTAGGTCATCAATTTTAGCATTATCTCCTTTTTAAATGTATAATTTTTATTCTTTTTCTTTATATTTAAAGAAGGTTTAAATTACATAAAGTTTACATTGAAAATATAGGGGATTCCCATATACTGCACACCCAAATTTTCCCACACTTTCCGTGATTAAACACATCTTTCATTAGTGTGGTACATCTGTTACAATTGATGAACACATATTGAAGCATTGCTACTAACCATAGTCTATAGTTTATATTATGGTTTACACTTTGTACCACACAATTTTATAGTTTTAACAAAATGTATAATGTTGGATCTGGAGTCTGGATGTTGCTCAATAAAGACCTTTAATAAAACTCTTTATCATGCAGAAAAATTCCAATGTCCCCAAAATGCCCCAAGTTACACATATTCTTCTCTTTCCTTCCTCTTATAACATGTGGTAGCCTCTCTTTTTATATTAAATTTTCTCATTACTAGAATAATAAGTCTACTTTAGTATATAGTTGCAATTCCACATTCTGTTTGTTCATTCCACAATCTTGAGGATTTTGGGATGGTGATGCCATTCTGCTTCTGATTGAGAGGGGACTTAGATCTCATGGGACAGATTAATGGAACTGACTTGCTTCCTGTTGTAGATTATCTCTGTTTTTTTGGGATGGAAATTGTATAGCATCATAATTTTGTTAGTTGTCCTGAGCAAATCCAGTGAACTGAAGAGTAAGTGTTGGCTGCAATGCTGCTGAGATTCAGGTCTCAACCGGCATATTAACAGACGGAAGATTTAAGTCTCTGTTATTTATTTATTTATTTTATTGCTTTTTTTTAATTGTGGGTAAAAATCAAAATTTTCACAATACAAACCAATATTTGTAAAATGATATATAGATATATATGTGCATTTGCTTACATAAATGTTATTACTTTTTTTCATATATATTTTAAAAGATGCTTAGATTACATAAATGTTACACAAAAATTACAGGGATTCCAATGATCTCCACCTCCCATACCTCCCATAACATCTCACCTAAACATCTTTCATTAGTGTGGCACATCAGCTGCAATGGATATACACATCCTGGGGCTTTGCGACTAAGCATAGACCACAGTGCACATTGTAGACCACACTCTCTCCCCCACAGCTCTGCATGGTATACGCTGATGTAAAATGGCCTATATCTGTCACCACAACACCACTCAGGACAATCCCCAAGTCCTGCAAAAGCCCCTGTATTATAAATGCCCTTCCCCTCCCTGCTCCAAAAGCGTCTAGTGGCCACTGGTTTCACCTCACTGTTATAATTTCTTCCATTGCTTGAATCCCAATATGTCAACAACAGAATATGATTAAGTCCACTCTAGTCCATAGCTCTTCTCCCAATCCTGAGGAGACTCAAATGGTATTGTCCACTCCATCTCCAAGTGAGAGTAGCTTATATCCCATGGATACGGTGGATGGGATTATCCTGCCTGCAGCTGCAGGCTCTCTCCATTCCCTGGGATGGCTGTTGTCCATCATCATCGTCTCCTTACCAGGGGACTTGGGTGAGTCCATTGAGCTGTACAGTAGGAGTTGCAGCTCGACCGAGATTCCAGGCATGACTGGCACATAGGCAGGCCAGAGGCTCCAGTCTCTCAAAGTACACCTACAAACCCCAGCCTAACATATAGGTTTGAATAGAAGGGACAGATGGACCATGTGCAGGGAGGACTTATTTGGGTCCAACACTGTCACTCTCAGGAGAACAGATTCCAAAGTAGAGCCCACTGATAAGGCGTCAATCTCTGTAGCTATCCCCCCTTATATAGGATCTGGGTGTCTCCAGAGCCCTCAGGGATCCCTCTGTGTGCGGTGATATCCACTATGGTGTTCTATGAGATCCTACTGAGGTGTGCATAAGCGTTACCTCTGGGATGACCTCCGACTCTCTTTGAAGTCTCTTAGCCACATGAACTCATTTGTCTTTACCTTTTAACCCTTTTATTCAAGGTTTTTTACCAGTCGTGTTTCCAGTTGGCACTTGGTATTAGTCCCTCGTTGCCAGGGAGGCTCATCCCCGGGAGTCACGTCCCATGTTGGGGGGAGGTAATGCATTCATATGCTGAGTTTGGCTTAGAGAGAGGCCACATTTGAGCAACAAGGAGGCTCTCAGGTGGCAACTCTTAGGCACCTCATAACAGTAGGCCAAGTTTCAATTAGAAGAGCATAGACTCATAAGGCTAGTCATCAATAACAAAAACCCAACAGTGGGTTATCCTCTTTGCCAGACACTGCCCTGCACTCAGGGGACTGTTGCTGCTCCCTTGGAGAATGTGGCAGAGCTCTGCAGGCTAGGAATTCAGTATTCCCTCATTTATTGAGTGATTGTCTACCCACCGTGAACATGCCCCATTGCTCAATCATTTGAACAAACTTATATATCTTTCATGTATATTCAGATGAACTTACTCCCATGAATCCCCCATCCCAGACATCCCCAACCAATGATCCTCTGCAACCCCCTTGCAACCCTTCTGTGACCTAAACCTTCCTTGAAGATGAAGCCTGTATAATAACCAAATACAATTAATAGGAAAATGAAACAATAGTGATAAGCTTAAATGCAAGAGATAAAATACAAGGAGACTCAGAAAAAAAGAACTAAAAATAAAATATAATTAATGGATTGGGATATTCAAAAAAAGAAAATGGGAAAAAACAAAAGAAAAAAAATTTTAATTTATTTATATTTTAAATTATTATTATTTTTTCTCCTTTTATCACTGCATTATCGAATGTCCAGTGTGTACCATGACACATTCCCCCTCTCATTCCCCAGTGTCTCCCAATTTTTCATTTAGTTTTCAAAGAAGTTTTAGGTCACAGCAAAGTGACACATGGAATACTAGAGATTCGCATATACCCAACCACCCTCTGCCTTCCCCACCCCATATTAAAACCTTTGTGTGTGTGTGTGTGGTTGGTAGCATTGTTATAACTGTTCTACAGATAGTGAAACATAGCTACTAAACATTGTCAATAGTTAACAGTATAGTTTACATTTTAGATGGTAGAGTTTAATATTTTTTGATGATATTTACCATGTTCTGTGTCCATTACTGTAAGGTAATGAAGAGCATTTCCCATGACCACTAAATACCCCATTTCATCTTTTCGGTTCTTCCTCCCCACCCCCCTGGGGCATATGACACTCCCCTGTCTTGGCTCATGGGATGACAAGATTCATAGTTACATGCCTTGGGTATTCTAACCTGCCCTTCCTACTCTACCCACCTGTTAGCCCTGCACCACCAAACCCATTAATATGACTACCCACCTTTCCTATCCTTCAATATGTAACTATATTCTATCACTTTACCATAGATTATGTCCATATGGGTAATGGCTCATAACCTACCCTTCTCTCTCTCTCCCATGTTAAACTGTCTTTCAGACAGTGGTTCTCAGAGACTGTTAACTTTCCCCAATTCAAATTAGTGAGGTCATAAACTGTTCATCCTTCAATGCCTGGCTTGCTTCACTCAACATAAGGTCTTCAAGATTCATCAATGTTATTCCATGTGTTAGCACTTTATTTCTTTTAACAGCTGAGTGATATTCCATTGTATGTATGTACCACATTTTGCTTATCCATTCATCTGTTGATGGTCACAGGGGTTGATTCCAACTTTTGGCAATTGTGAACAATGCTGTTATGAACATTGGTGTGCATATATCTGTTC
>JAQZBX010108543.1:0-10547 GCA_029593785.1 Cabassous unicinctus
CAAGGCTCAGTGTTGTTGAGTTGCTTGCCAAAGGCTTCATAACCAGTATTTGGCAGAATCAAGAATTCAACTCTGATCCTTCTGATCTAAAAGCCTACATGCTTTACCTCTAGGCAGGCAAAGGTCACTATGATCTGACCCTTCCTGCTCTGGTCTTGCTATCCCCACTCTACTGGCATACTCCCACATCACAATGATAGACGATGTAGAGCTATAGATAGACATAGATATAGATAAAGATATAGACATAGATGATAGAGATAAAGACAGATGGTGGAGATGGAGATAGATATAGAGCTATAGATGATATAGATACAGACATAGATAATGATATAGGTATAGATGATGATATAGATATAGTTATAGCTATAGATATAAACAGATGTAGGTCCATATCCATCTACTCTACTCCTGGAGGGATGTATACATACAAGTACTACTGATATGGTTACAAAGCTAGCTCTTATAGAGTTCTCAGTATGTGCCAGGAGTTTTACATGGTATCATGTAATCTTCACAATCATCTTGGAGGTATGTAATATTATTATCCCCATTTTATAAATGAGACATCAGAGACTCTTGTAGATTGACTTCTCCAGCAAGTAAATGACAAAGTAACATTTAAACCTCGCAAGTCCAAGTCCAAAATTGTATATGTCACTTGTTCTCAACTGCGGGTGTGATTCTTGCCCCCAGGGAACACTTGGCAATGTGTGGGGGATATTGTTTATTATAACTGGATGCCAGAGCAGGTGCTACTGGCACCCAGTGGGTAGATATCAAGGATGCTGCCAAACATCCTACAATGCACAGGACAGCCCCCCACAACAAAGACGTGTGTGGCCCAAAATGTCACTAGTGTGGCTGTTGAGAAACCTTTGCATACACACACAACCTGTTCCAGACTTTCAGCTTTCCCCGTCTATTCTAGCCCATAAAACAACTCTCTCTTAGGCATCTAAGTCACTTGCAGTATGTATTTATTCATTAATTAAACATTTACTGAAAGCTTCCTAATTACTAGGCACTGAGACCAAAGAAGAAACAATTAAGATATGGTTCTTCACAATCTAATGCAAAAAGAGATGAGAGATTATGCAAACTAATAATTTAAAGTCAATGCTAGTGCTATAATAAAGATGTGTACAAAGCACTGCAGACACACAAACAAGGAGCATTTACCTCAGGAAATACAGGCCTGTCATTCCGAATCCTCAAACCCGAAACCTGAAAAGTTTTAAAAACGGAAAGATTATTTTCCCTTAAATTTAGCACAAAAATCATTTGTGACAAAATCACACTTGAACTGACACAAAGTATCAGTTGTATATCAGGGGTATGTCAGTAATAAGCACCTCTACTTTTCTTTGCTACTCTGTAAACTTTGGTTTCGTACTGTGAAAATGTCAAAAAGAATTCAATATATACCAATAGATAACAGAAGAAGAGGGAAGCCTCATATGCAATAGCACAGAAAGCAGTCATTGCAAAAGCTTGAGCAAGGTCTATCTGTAAGACATCTACCGAAGAATGGTGAAGAATATATGTGATTTAAAGAAGAAGGTCAAGTTGTAGGATTTTTTACAGTGATAATGATGACCAAACAATAATTATAAATAGAAAAATACTGCAGAGTAAAAAACAAAGATCTTCACAGTGTGTTGAATGGTTTTTTGTTGAACAAAGAGCACCACTGACTGCTTTGTTGGTCATGAAATATGCTAGAATATACTTTGAAGAACTGAACATTGACAATGTGAATTTTCAGAATATCAACTTCATAAAACTAATATAAGCCATAATGGAAAAATAAGAAGTGAAAATGGTGCTGCTGAATGGGAAAGCCACACAGAATATTTGCAAAGATAATATATGATGAAAACTTTAGTCCTGAACATATTTCCAATGCTGGTAGAACAGCTGTGAACCTGTACTATGTTCTTAGAAAAACATTAACAATGGAGAGCACCAAGAGGTTTCAGGATTATGAAAAACTGGTTGACTATGCTTGCATATGCCAACACTACAGTGAGAAAAAATTGGCAATAATTGAATAAAAGCCAACATCTAAAATCTTACAAAATGGATGAACCTTGAAAACATTAGATTAAGTGAAAAAAACTCATCAAAAAAGAGGATATGATAGTTAGGTTCATGTGTCAGCTTGGTTAGATAATGGTGCCCAGTTGTTTGGTCAAGCAAGCACTGGCCTAATTGTTACTGTGAGAACTTTAATCATTAGTAAGTTGATTGCATCTATGGCTGATTACATCTACAATCAACTGAAAAGTTTGCCTTCAGCAATGAGAGACGTCTCATCCAATCAGATGAAGGCCTTAAAAGGAGAAGTGATTATTTCAGCAGTCAGAAGAGAGAATTTCCATCTCTACTACAGCTAGTCAGCTTCTCCTGGGGAATTCATCAAGGACCTTCATTGGAGTTCCAGGCTTGCAGTCTCCCTGACATAATTTGGATTTGTGCATCCCCGCAATCACATGACACAATTTTATAAAATCTTGTATTTAAAGATATCTCCTGTGGGTTGTTTCCCTATAGAACCATGACTAATACAGAGTTACACAATATTGTATGATTGCACTGATATGAAATAATCCAAAAAAGCAAATATATCGCAACAAAAAAGTAGATTAATGGTTGCCAGGGCATGGGGGAGGGCATAATGGGGAGTGGCTGCTCATGGTTACACAGTTTCATTTGGGCGTAATAAAAATGTTCTGAATTAGTTAAGGGTGATGGTTGCACATCCCTGTTAGTATACTAAAAATCATTGAATTGGACTATTTAAATTAGTGAATTATATGCTATATGAATTATAGTTCAATAAAGAAGTTAAAAGAAAAACTAAAGAGAACATGAGGTCACCAAAGAAATGTTTCTCTATCTGGCAAAATAATACTTCATACCAGAGGCACAAGTTGGACTGGAAGAAAACTATAAAGTATTATTGCTCCTGGACATCTACTTTGTATCTCTCTCTCCTGAACTTTTTGTGAATAATAATGTTGTCAATGTTTATTTCCCCTACAATGTGACATCTATAATAAAGTCCTATGGCCAAGGAATTTTATGCTCTATAAAGTGTTAGTATAAACATTTTTTTTATTTCATCCTTGCTATATTGAACAAGAAACTAAAGAAATCAAGATTTCTTTAAAGAGTTCAGTCCTGAGGATTTTATTTACATAGTTGTTAAAGTTGAAACAATACTGATAAATGAACATCAGCAAATGCTTGGCATAGTTTTTGAAAATGAAAGTTTGCAAACGAACTTGCAGGTAAAGATTTTGAAGGATTTCTTGCCTTCAATGAAAAGAAGATAACAAATCCCCTTGCTTACATCAAAAAATGTATCAAGTCAAAATAAGCAAAAGGAAGCATTCACTGAAGAATGTTGAGCTTTAACCATTATATACCTGTGCTTTCTTTGAGTGACAGGGCAGTGGCTGAAATGGTGATGTTAAATACAAGTAAGTGTAAGGACATTACTAATAGTGATGAAGGTGCCATTGTGGACAAGAGTGAAAAAATTCCCTATAGATGGATATGGTCAACAAAATAGTATTTAGCATTTGGTCTTTAACAATTTACATTTATCAGCAAGCAGGAGATGAAGACAATTCAGGAAAATAATGAGATATTACCTAGATTCATTGTGATGAGATCAATGACATTGGAAAAGACTGTTTAAAGGGCATCATTTATATTGACTTGAGAATTGTTTGTGGCTCATAATCAAATGTATAATGAAGGCAACACTGATGTATCTCCTGAAGCAACAAGATGTAAGAAGCATTTATTCAGTGTATAAATACAGGCTTAGTTCAAATCTGTAAATATTTAAAGGAGGATTATGGGATGATGGTGGAATAGGAAGCTCCAGGAATCAATCCCTCCACCAGAACAACTATTAAACAAGCAGGAACTGTGTGAATCAATTATTTTGAAACTCCAGCATACAGTACAACACTGTGTAGCATCCAGATAAGAGCTGAAAGAAGAGGCTGGTAAACTGTGTATAAAAACCAATAAATTGCTCTCTGCACATGGCAGTTACTGTCGCCCAGGCCCCACTCTTGTGGGGTCCGGCCTCTGGCATACTTCATGGTGCCAGAAAGGGAGACAAAAATCCACTTCCCCAAGATCTAGTATGGGGCCAGGATGATCACTGACCAGGCTCAGCTCTGAGGGCAGCCATTGTTCCAACCCACTCCAGAAAAAGGCAGCAGAAGAGCTGCAGAGGACCGTTGAAGGCTGCATTTCCTGGGCAGATCAAGAAAGCACAGCTTTGGGGAGCCATGGAAAAAGCTCCTGGCACCCTTCCTGGCTCCTTCCTCATCCCCGCTCCAGGGCAGTTTGAATGAGCTGACACTTCCTTTGTGGGTTCTTGACCTAGTTATGGCTGGGAAAGACTGACTTGGGAAACTCTTCTCCAGCATGCCTCCCTTCCAGAATTTGCTAGAGCAGTTTAAGAAATAATTGAGGCTGACAGCCTGGGACAAAGGCTTACCTGCATTAAGTATGGAGGTGGAACACCTGGAAGAGGGAGAAGATCTGTCTCTTGGAAAGTAAAAGGAGCATGAAAACTCCCGAAAACAAGGGAATTCCTAAGACCACTAGCACGCACAAGCCCAGGACAAGATGCAGGCCCAGAAAAGACAGTGAGGAAAATGCACAGCTGGTTACAAACTCAAGAAACAGACATCTCAGAGAATAAACCCAAGAGTTAACATATTAAAATATTATCATGTACAGTGTGCAACAAAAGATTGCAAGACAAACAAAGAAACAGGAAAGGATAGCTCATTCAAAGGAAGAACATAAAAATCCAGAAAACATAAATGAGGTAGACAAGATTGTGGATATACCTGGCAAAGACTTTTACAAAATGACCTTCAATATGTTCAAGGAGATGAATGAAAATATAGAGAAAGAAATAAAGGAATCAGGAAAACAATAAATGAGCAATATAAGAATTTCAATAAAGAGAAATTTTTAAATGGAACCAAACAGAATTACTGGAGTTGAAGATAACAATAATTGAAATGAAGAATCACCAAGAGGGTTTCAACAGCAGATTAGAGTTAGCAGAAGGAAAAATCAGTGAACTTGAATTCAAGACACTTGAAATGAGTCAGGCTGTGAAGCAAAAAGAAAAAAAAATCAGAATTATGAAAAATGAAAATAACCTGAGAGCTCTGAAACACCATCAAGTATAGCAATATATGTATTATGGAGGACTGTGACAGCTTGAGATTATTTATGAATCCCAAAAAGAGAGATTATGTTTGTAAACTAATCTATTCCTCTGGGTGTGATACACTTTGATTGTATTAGATTCAGCTGAGATGTCTTTGATTAAATTATGTTAAGATTAGGGCTTTGATTCGACCACATCAGTAGGGTGCAGCTCAGATTGAGTCCCCACCCCCTTGGTGGGCCTATATAAACAGACACTCACTCAAGAAGACACACAGAAGAGGAGAGAACTTGGTCATTTTTGTCCTTCCATGAGACAGAAGGGAGAAGTCTCAAACAGCTAAAGCCCCAGGAAGAGACATGAACCATTTGCCTGATAGTTTGCAGCCAAAGAGAATAGAGTAGTTGAGCAGCTGAGAAGGCCTGTGAGACCAGGGAGAGCTCGCCCTCCATCTTGCTTCAACACTTCGCAACTGACTTTGGTGAGAAAGCAGCCTTGAGTTGGACTCTTTAGAGATTTGTAACTGTAGGGTTTTACCCCAAATAAATACCCTATATAAAGGCCAACAGATTTCTGGTACTTTGCATCAGCACTTCTTGAGCTGAATAATACAGGGTCCCAGAAGAAGAAGAAAGAGAGAAAAAGGATGAATGTATTTTCAGAGAAATAATGACAGAAAACTTCCCAAACTTAGCAAAAGATGTGAATACGCACTTTCAAGAAGTTCAGAGAACACCAAATGTAGGCGTTGGCCAATTTAATGTAATTATTAATTCCAAAAATATAATTGGATCATGCTTGTAAACTGATCTGTTGACTGGGCCACGTCAGTAGGGTGTTGAGCCCCACCCCTTGGTGGGTGGGGAATCGAATATAAAAGACAAGGCAAAGAACAGAGTTGAAGCCGTTTGTGAGAAGCAGTTTTTTTTTTGTTTTTGTTTTTGTTTTTTCATATGTATTTTAAAAGATGCTTAGATTACATAGATGTTACACAAAAATTACAGGGATTCCCGTGATCTCCACCTCCCATACCTCCCCTAACATCTCACATAAACCTCATTCATTAGTGTGGCACATCACCTGCAATGGATATACACATCCTGGGGCTTTACCACTAAGCATAGACCACAGTTCACATCATAGGCCACACTCTTTCCCACACAGTTCTGCATGGTATATGCTGCTCTAAAATGGCCTATATCTGTCACCACAACGTCACTCAGGGCAACCCCCAAGTCCTGAAAAAGTCCCTGTATTACAACTGCCATTCCCCTCCCCACCCCGATGAGAAGCAGTTTTGATGTTGGAAAGAAGGCCCCAGGAGAAGAGAAGTGAGCCACTCACCTGATCGTCTACAGCTGACCTTGTGGAGGAAACATGAGCTAAGCCTGGAGAGAAACGCAGCCCCGGGAAGAGAGGAACCCCAGAAGCCTGAACGCTGGCAAATGTTGGCAGCTGTCTTGCTCTAACACGTGGCAGTGGACTGTGATGAAAGAAGAAACGTAACGCTCTATGGCCTGGTATCTGTGGACTTCTACCCCAAATAAATACCCTTCATAAAGACCAACCCATTTTTGGTATTTGACATTAGCACCCCTTTGGATGACTAATACACAAAACAAGATGTGTTGAAGAAAAATGTACCTCATACTGATCAAACTGTTGAATGCAAATGACAAACAGAAAGTTCTGAAAGCTACAAGAGAAAAGCAACATGTTATGTACAAGGGAATCCCAATTAGACTAAGTGCCCATTTCTCATCAGAAACTATAGGGGAAAAATGCAGTGGGCCAAATACTAAAAGTGCTAAAAGAAAACAATTGTCAAACAAGAATTTTATATCAGGCAAGAGTTTCTTTCAAAAACAAGAGACACACTAGGTGAAACATGTGTTTAACACTGTAAGTCAGTACCAGTACATGGAAGTGAAAAAAGCATGTATTTCCCTTAGATTTCAAATCTAAACATCATACTGTTTTCACAATTTAGTAGGTGAAACTTGTTTTTTAACATGGTTTGTAAGTCATTACAATGACATAGAAGTGAATGAAGCAAGTATTTCACTTAGATTTTGAAACTAAAAAATCATATTTTCACAAAAACAAAAAACAACAACAACAACAAAAATAGGGACAGATTAAGACATTCTCAAATGAACAAAAGGTGAGGGAGCTGAATACCACTAGATCTGCACTTCAAGCAATACTAAAGAACACTAGACAGTGGTTCAAAGCAGAATAAAGACCTCTGGTGAAGATGACCATTTGGGTAATTAGAAATGCCAGTAATATTACATTATATATTTTAGTATGTAACTCCATTACTTACTTCCTACATGTCCTAAAATGCAAATGCATAAAAAGTTATGATAAATCTATGGTTTTGGACAGTGTACAAAGATATACTTTGTAACAAGTACAAAAAAGGCAGGGGGGATGGAGAGGTATAGGAACAGTGTATGTGTATGCTACTGAAGTCAAGTTGGTATCAAATCAAATATAATTTTTATATATGTAGGATGATAAATTTTACCCCAAGGTAACCACAAGGAAAATATAAGAAAAATACATCCAGAGAGAAATAAGAAGGGGCTCAATATGATACAATACAAAAATCAAATAAATATGAAAGTAGGCACTAAGGGAAGTATTGAGGGACAAAAAAACTTATAAGACTTACAAAGGCTAAATAGCAAAATGGCAAAAGAAAGTCCTACATTAATAATAGTGGCTTCAAATGCAAATAGATTAAGCTCTCCAGTCAAAAGACAGAGATTGGCAGAATGGATAAAAAATCATGACCCAAATATATGCTCTCTGCAATAGACTTACCTTAAATTCAAAATCTTAAGTAGGTTAAAAGTAAAAAGATGGAAAAACATACCATGCAAAAGAGAGCCAGAGTAGCTATATTAATATCAGATAAGATAGAATTTACATCATAAACAATTATGACAATTTTACATGCAAACAATAACAGAAAAAAGGCGGGAGTAGCTATACTAATATCAGGAAAAAATAGACTTTAAATGCAAAACTGCTATAAGAGACAAAATAGGCCACCATATATTAATAAGAGTGTAATCTATCAAGAAGAAAGAACAATCATAAACATTTATGCACTTAACCAGGACGCTCAAAATACATGAGGCAAATATTAAAAAAACTAAGTGGAGAAATAGATGCCTCTACAATTATAGTGGGGAACTTTAATACACCATTATCACCATTAGACAGTACAGCTTAAGAGAGAATCAATAAAGAAACAAAGACCATGAGTAATACATTAGATGATCTGGACCTAGTATACATATTCAGAATATTACACCCAAATACAGTGGGATATACATTCTTCTCAAGTGCACATGGATTATTCATTCACCAGGATAGACCACATGCTAGGCCACAGAGCAATTCTCAATGAATTCAGAAAGATTGAAATTATACAAAGTACTTTCTCTGGCCACATGGAATGAAGCTGGAAATCAGTAAGAGGCAAAGAAGCAGATTAGGCACAAAGATATGGAAGTTAAACAATACACTCTTAGACAATCAGTGGGTCAAGGAGGAAATCTCAAAAGAAATCAGTAACTACCTTGAAATAAACAAAAATGACAGCACAGAGTATCAAAATCTCCAGGATGCAGCAAAAGCAGCACTGAGAGGGAAATTTATAATCGTAAATGCCTAAATTAAAAAAGAAGAAAGAGCTAAAATCAAAGACCTAACTGCACACCTGGAGGAATTAGAAAATGAACAACAAACTAACACCAAAGAAAGTAGAAAGAAGGAAATAATAAAAACTAGAGCAAAGCTAAATGAAATTGAAAATAAGAAAGCACTAGAAAAAATAAAGAAAACCAAAAGATGGTTCTTTGAGAACATCGATAAAATTGACAAACCCTTAGCTAGACTAACAAAGAAAAAAAGAGAGAAGATGTAAACACATAAAATAAGAAACGAGGAAGGGGATATCACCACTGACCCCACAGAAATAAAGAGTATTATAAGAGGGTACTTTGAAAAATTGTATACCAAAAAGATGCATAATTTAGAGGAAATGGACAAATTGCTAGAAACACACAAGCAGCCTACATTGATGAAAGAAGAAACTGATGAACTCAACAGAACAATCACTAGTAATGAGATTGAATTAGTCATCAAAAACCTCCCAACTAAGAAGAGCCCAGGACCAGATGGCTTCACAGGTAAGTTCTACCAAACATTCTGGAAATAACTAACACCAATCCTGCTTAATCTCTTCCAAAACATAGAAGTGGAGGGAACATTGACTAACTCATTCTATGATGCCTTACCCTAATACCAAAGCCAAACAAAGATGCCATGATAAAGGAAAACAATAGGCCAATCTCTCTAATGAACCTAGATGCTAAAATCTTCAACAAAATATTTGCTACTCGTATTCAACAACACATCAAATGAATTATACACCCATGACCAAGTGGGTTTCATCCCTTGTATGCAAGGATGGTTCAACATAAGAAAATCGTTCAATGTAATACACCACATAAACAGATCGGAAGAAAAAAATCACATGATCAACTCTATAGATGCAGAAAAAACATTCAACAAAATACAGCACCCTTTCCTGATAAAAACACTTCAAAGATAGAACTAGAAGGAAAGTTCTCAACATGATAAAGGGTATATATGAAAAAGCCACAGCTAACATCATATTCAATGGTGAAATCCTAAAAGCTTTCCCTCTGAGATCTGGAACAAGACAAAGATGCCCACTGGCACCACTTTTATTTAACATTGGGTTAGATGTACTTGCTTGAGCACTTAGGCAAGAGAAAGAAATAAAAGGCATACAAATTGGAAAGGAAGTAGTCAAAATTATACTATTTGCAGATGATATGATTCTATAGCTCAAAATCCCTGAGAAATCTAAAACAAAGCTTCTAGAGCTTATAAATGAGTTCAGTAAAGTGGCAGGTTATAGGATCAATGTGCAAAAATCAGTACCATTTCTGTACATCAATAATAAACAATCTGAGGAGGAAATCAAGAAAAAAATCCCATTTACAATAGCACCTAAAAGAATCAAATACCTAGGAATAAATTTAAGTAAAAATGTAAATGACCTGTACACAGAAAACTACACAACACCATTAAAGGAAATCAGAGAAGGCCTAAATAAATGGAAGAATATTCCCTGTTCATGGATAGGAAGACTAAGCATCATGACGATGTCTATCCTACCCAAACTGATTTATAGATTTAATGTAATCCCAATAAAAATTACCACAGCATTTTTTACTGAATTGGAAAAGCTAACTATGAAATTTATTTGGAAGGGCAAGGG
>JAQZBX010108544.1:0-10544 GCA_029593785.1 Cabassous unicinctus
GAAGCCACTGACAACTCCAGCCCCTCCCTCTCCTCCTGTCACTGATGGCCAGTGACCCCCAGGCCTGCCCTCCCTGCCAAGCCCCATGCCCCTGCCCTGGTCTGCCTTCAGCTGAACAGCCCGTAGCAGGGCCCTACCCATGGACAGCAGCCTGAGGGGCAGGGTCTCTGCGGGCTCGGTCACCAAGCCCTCAGCTCTCCCTGCTCCAGGCACCCTCCTACCTCTCTCCTGCCCTCAGCCACTGCCCCAGCTCCTCCCACCTGGCCTTCCCCCCGCCCCCACCAGGCCCCCTCCACTCCAACCACCACTTTTCCAGTCCCAAACCTCTTCAGGTGTGCAGAATGAGTTTCTAACTCCTTAGCTTGGTGCTGGAGGACTCCAGGGTGAGCACCGATCAACCCTCCACCCATGCCCCACCCAGTCCCCCCAGGGCTCAGCACAGCACTCGCCCCTCAGGAAGCCTGCCTGAGGGCCCCCTGGTGGCAACCACCCCCTGGGAACCACTGGAAGGCTCCTCCTGCCCAGGACCTGGGGTCCCAGCATTCTTTTCTCCTCCAGGCAATGGCGTGCTGAAACCGGCCTGTCCTGACAGCTCATGATGAAACTTTTAGGAATTCTGTAAGCCAGTTATTCAGCACAGCCATTATTAAAAGCTAAATGATATGAACTTACAATTAATTGTCTGAAAAGCAAAGGCCATACTCAAAACACATGATGTCCTAATGATCTCACTATATTTTGTGACACTCTCTGCTCACGTCGGCCTGGTGGAAACACTGCATAAAGGTGTACCCCTCTCTCCCCCTCTGGTTTAGGAATTTCACCCTAGTGGCCTGACGTCAGCCAGAGTGAGAACACTCACACCATATACATGGGCAAATGTTACAATTCAGGGCTCGATTTCTTGTTTTGCTGGCTATCTAGACTTAAGTAAGGAGAAAATGCCAATAATGCACATTAAACTTAAAACTGTATCTGGTATAGATGTTACATTGTAAATAGAACAAAAAACCAGGGAAACATTCTCAATAGAAAATATCAACCCGATTCAGCAAAGAAGTCGCTCGTGACTTCTCATCTTACTCATTAACATAAACAAAAACTCAACCAACAATCATATTAGAACTACTCTCATTTGTCAATTAGCTACAGGTATAAAGAGTTAGGCAAAAATCAATGAAGGGGGAAGTGGCTGTGGCTCAATTGGTTGGGCTCCTGTTTACCATATCGGAGACCCCGGGTTCAATTCCCAGAGCCTCCTGGTGAAGGCAAGTCGGCCCGTGTGGCGCAGTGAGCTGATGGCCCGCGTGGCGTGGTGAGCTGGTGCAGCAAGATGATGCAACAAAGGGAGACAAACAGACACAGAAAAACGCAAAGCAAAATGGACACAGCAAGCACAAGCAGAAAGGGGGGGATAAATAAATAAATAAATCTTAAAAAAAAACAAAAAACCAATGAAGGCATTCTACAAAAAAACAGTTTTCTATATGGGATTTGCAATAAAAAGTATTGCATGCTTTTTATTTGTGAATTTGTATGAACATCCTTTACATCAGTAAAATGTAGAGTAAGCTCATGTATCAGTGTGTATGTGTACACACCCGTCACTCTTCTGGAGGGCCAGTTAACATTTGCCAGCACGCCAAGGTCTTCAGGCCTAAGCCCCAGGCCACGGTTTCTCAGCCTCGGCACTTGAAGCCTGATAATTCTTTGCCGGGGGCCTGTTCTGGGCACTGTCAGCTGTTCAGCAGCATCCCTGGACTCTACCCACTAGATACCAGGAGCACCTGCCCATGCCTCCCCGAGTTGTGACAACCAAAAATGTCTCAAAATATATTTGGCAATCACATATCTGGTAAGGGTTTAATATCTATGATATATAAAGAAATCATACAACTCAACAATAAAAAGACAAACGACCCAATTAAAAAATGGGCAAAAGACTTGAAAAGGCAATTGTCCAAAGAAGAAATACAAATGGCGAAGAAACACATGAAAAAAAATGGTCAACATCACTGGCAATTAGGGAGATGCAAATCAAAACTACAATGAGATATCATTTCATACCTATTCGACTGGCTGCTATTAAAAAGTCAGAAAACTGTAAATGTTGGAGACAATGTGGAGAAATAGGAACGCTTATTCACTGTTGGTGGGAATGCAGGATGGTATAGCCACTGTAGAGGACTGTTTGGCAGTTCCTAAAGAAGTTGAATATAGACTTGCCACGTGACCCTGCAATACCACTACTGGGTATATACCCAGAAGAGCTGAGAGCAGGGACACGAACAGACATCTGCACACCGATGTTCATAGTGGTGTTATTCACCATTGCCAAAAGTTGGAGACAACCCAGGTGTCCATCAACTGATGAATTATAAACAAATTATGGTGTATACACGCAATGGAATATTATGCAGCTGTAAGAAGAAATGAAGTCATGAAGCATATGACAACATGGATGAACCTGGAGGACATTATGTGAGTGAAGCAAGCCAGACACAAAAGGACAAATACTGTATTACTGCACTATTATAAATTAAATATATTATGTAAATTCATGGAGTTAATAACTAGAATATAGTTCACCAGAAAATAGAAGGAGGGTAGAGGTTAATCTGTGCAGAATTGGTAAAAAGGTTGTTTGTAAATTTTTGGAAATGAATAGAAATGATGAAAGCATATCATGGTGTTTGTAACTAGCAGGGCTATTGTATGGGTATGACAGTGGTTGAAAGAGAAAGTCTAAGGACATATATTACTAGAAGGAAAGCTAAAAACTATAACATGGGACTGTATAAGATAGTAAAACCTCACGTAAAACACAAATATAGGTGATATTGCATATATAAGACTGTTTTTACAAAATATAAATACAAATATACTAGAGAGAAGGAAACAATAGCAGCTATGCACGACGGGAAGCAGAGAGAGATTGAGAGGTGATGAGTTTTGTTTGTTTTTTATTATTTTTGGAATAATGAAAGTGCTCTAAGAATGACTGAAGTGATGAATACATACATATGTGATTACATCGAATACCATTGATTTTACACTTTGTATGGATTTATACTTTATTAATATGTATCAATAAAATTGATTTGTTTAAAAAAATATATCTCCAGACATGACCAAATGTCCCCAGGGGGCAAAATCGCTTCTGTTGAGAACCACCATCCTAGGCAGCCCGCGCGCTCCCCAAGGGTCCCTGCAGGCCCCTCAGACCACTTCACACAGGGTGTTGGCCAGCAGGCATGGGCAGGATTTCCGTATGTCAAGGAAAGTGACGCCTAGAGGCCTGCCTCTTGGGGCTCCCACCCTCCACTGGCCCCCCACTGGCCCAGGTGGCGCAGGGGAAGGGGAGGGATTCACCAAGTGCAGAGTGCCAGGCAGGGGCTCACACACAGGCGTTGCCGTCAGCCAGACCCAAGCTCAGATCCCACTTCTGACACCTGCAGGCTGAGTGACCTCGGGCAGGCCGCCACGTAACCTCTGGGGCTCAGTGGCCTGGTCTGTAAAATGGGCTCAGTGATCATTCCCACCCTCTGTGGGGAGATTAAATGAAATGATGCATGTCAAATGCCTCACCAAGGCCCCCGTACACAGAAATACTCCAAAAATATTAGCTGTTTTCTGATAACAAGGCAACCAGGAGCGTGCCCCCATCTGCCCTCAAACAGCCCTCAAGGCTCACCTGTGAGATGTAGCCCGGGGGGGTATGACCGTCTTCCTGGGATCCGGGTGCGTCCCGGGGAGCCTCCCCTCGCAGCCG
This sequence comes from Cabassous unicinctus, assembly GCA_029593785.1. Taxonomy (NCBI): domain Eukaryota; kingdom Metazoa; phylum Chordata; class Mammalia; order Cingulata; family Chlamyphoridae; genus Cabassous; species Cabassous unicinctus. Next base: position 3,773 of record JAQZBX010108544.1, read on the forward strand.
CCATGCCTCCAGCTGGGCGCGAAGAGACTGGACCTGCAAGAGGAGGAGGTGGGGTTGGCAGGGGCCCGGAGGTGGGGAGGGGGCGGAGGGGAGTAGTAAGAAGCCTGCAGGCTTCCAGCTCCACAAGGATGCAAGCCCTGCTTCACTGGGATGCTTAAAAACAGCTTTGGTTTTGAGAAAGGGAAGCCACCCTGGTGTGGAGCTATGGGCAAGCGGGACATTCCGGCCATTTCCTGATGGCCAAGTCAATGACCTGGGAGAACTTTGGCCCAGAGAAGACCCTGGGGTTGTGAGCAGGACAGTTTACTGGGGTAGCAGGGAAAACATCTTTGAGCCTCAGTTTCTCCATCAGTAAACAGTGATAAGCCTACCATGTAGGATCACGAGAATGTCGTGAGGACCATGTGAGCTAATGTAGAGGGGGTCTAGGGCAAGCTTGGTACAAAGAAAAGATTTGACAAGTGGCCTCTCTCTTCCCTATCCTTCTGTGATTGCTGAGGGCAGAATAAGGATAAAAAAATTCCAAGATCCAGGGAAGAAGATTCCAATTCATGAGGAGTCTGAAATCAGCCATGGATCAGGGGTGAGGTCCCCATCATGTAGTTATATAAGACCAATACCATCGTGTGAATGCAGGGATTGGAGGGGGTGGGTGGGGTGAGGGGCTCCCAAAGAGGCTGGCCGCGATGCCTACCTCCTTTTCCAGGGCCTCGTGACTGTCACTCGTGGGCCCCCGGCGCTCCCTGCGGCTTTGGTTGAGCAGGGCAGCAAGTGGCACCCGTTTGTTCTCCCGCAACGGCAGCTTCTCCAGCTCCTGCCACTTCTTCTCTATCTCCTCGCTGAGCCGGCTCTGCTGGTCCTCGGTCAGGGGGGCGCCCAAGCCCCGGCGCGGCCCCTCACCAGCTGCCGTCTCTGTGGCCCTGCCATCTGTGGCCTCGAACCACTTACGTCGCTCCTCGGAGCGCTGGGCCAGGTCCCGCTCCAGCTCCTCCTGCTTGGCCAGGCGGTCAGGGGCCCGGGCAGGGGCCCGGGCCCGCTGCGGGGAGCCCTGAGTCAGCGGGGAGAGCTCCACATAATCCAGGGACTGCCGCTGCCCATCCACCTTCCGTGGGCCACCCCGGCCGATGACCTCCGAGCCCGTCCGCTGCTCGCCTGCCTTCAGGGAGCCCTTCGGGTAGCTGTGCAGTGTGTTCTCCTTGTTGCGGTCCAAGAGCCTAGAGAACCGGCACAGCGTCATCAGGAGGGACCTGGCCCACTCAGTCCCTCAACAGCACTTCCGGAATGGCACCCATGTGCCAGGGGCCGGGGACAGATGCCAGTGGGGGAAGTAACCTAACCAAGAGGTCAAGAGCTCAAGCTTCACTGTTCATAGGCCCTGGGAACCATCCCAGCTCCATCACCTTCCGGCAGAAGGACTGGGACAGTGGGCTTCCCCACTTTGAGCCTCAGTTACCTCATCTGTAAGATGGCATAACAAGGCCTCTCCCAGAAAGTGTGGGCACCAGGTGGGCGAGTGAGGGTAAAGCAACCAGGAACCCCTTTGCAAACGGTGATCAATATGTTATTATTACAAGTATGAAACAAACAAAATAAAGCTATGAGACCAGGGTCTGGGTTTAGGAGGCTTACAGGAGAATAGGGGAGACGCCCACAGTCACTGCTGATGAGATGAAAACAGAGACCTTTGGGTGCACAGAGCACCCAGTTGAGACTTTTACAAACTGGTGGCTCTCTCCTGTTTCTGTCATTATAGTGTGTACATGGTCACCCACCCAAAGACTATACTTCCCAGAGTCCCTTGAGGCAATGTATGTATGGCAAACTTCTAGTGGGGTGTGACAGGTGGCGCCCTTTAAAGGGCTGGGCATTGGGGAGCAGATGTAGCTCAAGCGGTTGAGCACCTGCTTCCCAAATATGAGGTCCTGGGTTCAATCCCTGGTACCTCCTAAAAAAGGGCTGGGCATGCTCTCTCCTGGCTCCTGGCTGGGACTCCTGCTGCAGAGGTGGAAGCCCTGAGGAAAGGGCCTCAGAGCTGCCCCACTGGGCCTGGACAGCACAACCCTGGATTGTGGAGAAAGATCTGTCTTGATTAAGCCACTGTGTTTTGGGGTCTCTTTGTTACAGCAGCTGAGCCTATTCCCACTACACAGTACCACCCAGTTTACAAAAGGTCTCGAGGCACTTCCTCACAGGACGCAGACCCGACACCCCAACATGACCAATGAGGAATCGGACACTCAGTCAGGAAAGCCACTGGCCTAGGGTCAAACAGCGAGGGTGCGGCCAGGCAGGGGGACTTGTGTTGGGCCTCCTTCAATCCCAGGCTGTTCCTGCAGCCCAGCAGCTTCAAGTCCCAGCCTCCAGTCTGGGATTTATGCTGTGTGACGGCTCTGCCCCCAGGTAACTAGGCTCCTGCCCCTCTATCCACAACAGCCTCCAGAGGGAGTGAGCTCCCCACACCAGGAGGGGTGTGCACAGAGGCCAGACATCCTAGCCACCCCCTCTCCCTAACACAGGCTTAGACATAGCTCCCATGGCCCAGGAACAGGCAATAAGCCAGCTAGTGGGGACCTTTGGCTCACTGACATGTTCTCCAAGGGGCTGAGGCTCCTTCCCACTCTTTAGGATGGGGGGGCAGGGAGTGAAAAGGGATGGAAGCTCACACCTTGTATCCTTATATCCAGAAATACAGTGCTGGATATATGACTGCCAAGAATGCCCATCGCCCTCTACCCATTTTATCAATAGTGCAATTGAGGCCAGGAAGGCACAGCCACACCTTGGGTGGCAGGGATGTAGGGGTAAGCGCCTCCCCCACCGCCCCAGCCCAGCCCGGCCCAGCCCAGCCTAGCCCAGCACGTACTTGGTAACATCTGGAACCGACGGCCGCACGGTCTTCCTCAGAGCCTCAATCCAGTTCCGCCGAATGCCTGACGTCATGGCCGACAAGGTGTAGACGGCGTCCTTGGTCTGCAAGTCCACCCAGGGGTGGGCTGATGATAAAAGCCGGCCTCATCGCGCCCTCCCCTCCACGGACCCCAGGAAGCGCAGCCTCCCCTCCCAGGAGGACAACTAGGGGTGTTCAGCCTGGAGGCGAGCAGAGGGTGCTAAACCTCCCCTCCACACCCAGAGGGCAGAGCTAGCCCAGGAGGAGCCCCAAGACCTCCCCAACCTTCTAAGCCCCAGGCCGATGATAACCAAGGCCTCCCCAGATGTGCTAAGTTTTGGCCCAGAGCTTCCAACTGGCTGACACAGGGTGTCTGGGTGAGTGCGTGACAGGCACAGCTAACACCCACAGCTCTGCTGGGGGGCAGGCCCACGCTCCCCACCCCCGCCCAGCCACCCGCAACCTCACGTGGATCTGGAAGCCATAGTTGCGCTGCACCGCGTACTCCGTGACGTCCGTGCAGGAACGCAGGTCGATCTCGCCGTCCAGCTCATCTGCCTGGAGCAGGAAGGCCTGCGATGGTCCGCGTGCGGGGGACCTGGGCAGCCCACTCTCCACTGACCCCACCTGGGCCCACCCAAGCCCCTGCTGGGGGTCCATCTGCTCCGGATGGGGAGAGGAGCCCCCCACCATGCTGTCTCACCTCCTCAGCGGTAGAGTCCCTGTAATACTTGAGGCTTGAGTCCGTCAGCACAAACCAGTGTTTCTTCCACTGTGGAGGAGAGAGGGTGGTGAGCAAGGGGCAGGGAGGCTGCGGGGAGGATGGAAGGGAAAGAGGGTGCATGAGTGAGATTCTGCAGGTGGCGGGGGCTGGGCCCACAGGTCAGCCCTTCTGCTCACAGTCAGGCTCCAGCATCCTCCATCCTGCTGAGGGGTGGGGAGCAGGTAGCTCAGAGTAGGAAAATCCAGATTTGACGGCTGGCCCCTCTGTCTCCTCGCTGCCTGACAGCCCACCTCTCTGGGCCTCAGGACCAGCATCTGTGGTACGGATGGGCATCTCCTTGGGAGACACATCCTCCCTCTCCTTCCTGGGGAGCCCTTCTCTGCCCTGTTGAGCCTCCCATTCTCCTGAGCCTTTCCACCATGATCCGAGGCTCTGACAAGCAAATCCCCTGCAGCACAGCCCAGGGAGGGGGTGTGACCTGTGTAAGGGCCCTCGTCCTGCTAGCCAGGGGCCAAGTGGGCCCAGAACTTTGCAAGTCTTTTTTGATATGCCCCGATGCATTGTTTCAGTGGCCAAGGACAGAAGTCTCCCCGCGAGTTGGCCTGGAAGCAGAGCGGGCGCGGCTGGCCCTGTCTCCTGATCGGGGAGCTGGTTACATGCGTGTTCAGCTTGTCAGAATGCACAGTCTGCTCTTTTATGGTCTGGCACCTCTCTGTGTGCAAATCACACTTCCATCAAGTTTAAATGCACATACAAGGGAAGTCTTCAGAGGGCCACGGGCTCCCATCCCAGGCCAGGGCAGCTAGGGGAGGCCTCCTAGGACACGCCACGGTGAACGAAAGACATCAGGGGAATTAAACCTAAGGGGCCAAGACTCTCTGGGCTGATTTCAGAGAACCCCTCAAAGGGTCCCTCTGCTCCAGGATAGGTTGACAGGAGGACACCCTGGAGAGAGGTGGAGCAGAGAAGAGCCCCAATGCTAAACACAGGGAGATCTGCCCCGCTTTGGGAATGTCAGTCTAGGTTCACCCCCTCAGAGGCAGCACATGTCACCCAGTCTCCAGCCCTCGGGCCTCCCGGGGTTCCCCCATATTACCAAGCCTACCCACAGTTAGGGGCTTCTCTCCACACTACCTTCCCTAAGAACTGGGATTTTGGCATCCAAGAGACTAGGTTTTTTTTATACTTTGCTAGCTGTGTGTCTTTGGGCAAGTGCCTCAACCTCTCTGAGCCTCAGTCTCCTGACCTGGAAAGTGGGGCTGAGAAGTCCCTATGCCATCCTGTGAGGTTAGCAGTCTCTAACACTCCCTTGCACATCTCCTGGGGCACAAGCTTGCTGGGGATTGGCCTAGGCAGCCAGCCCTAGGTGCTGCTCTCACTGAGCAGCCTGAGTGGACCTCTGAAAAGCACATAGGGGACCCGTAACCAGTCTCCTTGGCCCTTCCAGGCCTGGCCTACAACCGACTGACATGGGAGCTGGAGGAGCTCCAGTGGGACTCAGGAGCCCCAAGTTCTAGGCCTGGGTCGGCCCAGGTGCTGCTGGGCTGGGGACTGATCAAAAAGCCGCCAGGGGCCCGTCCCCCATCCATGTACAAGGGGTTGGGCTGGCAGAATTCCCAGGGCCCTTCCAGATCGGACATTCCAAAACCCTGTGAAAGAGGATGAGTAGCAACCAGTTCTGGGTGGGGCCTAGACTCCCTCTGCCCTCTGGGGACCCTGGGTGGGGAGGCTGGGAGGAGGTCACTGGTGGGGCGCCAGGCCTTGTGTGAGCCTGGCGGGCAGCCAGCAGGGGACGGGCGGGCAGGCAGCAGGGACGGAAGGCTGTGGGCTGGAAGGAATAAGGCATGTGGGCAGGAAGCACAATGAGGTTCCCTTTGGCTCCAAGCCCTCCCCGGCATGCGGGCTGCACGCAGACCCAGGGTCACGGGCACACGCTGGGCAGGGAAGGGAGATGCCCCCTCCCAGGCTGGGTGGCAGGGAGCCAGCTCCAGCTCCCAGGCTCCAGCCTGGCAGCTGACAGGGCAGAGCTGGTGAAATGGCCACTGTCCTTCAAATTCAAAGAAGGCAGGGTTATTAGCTGAGTCCTTAAGTGGCACCAGCGGCCCTGCTCGGTCCTTCATGACCTTTGTCTCTTGTGACACTCTCATCCGCCTGGGAAAGAATCGCCCTTTCCCACTAAGCCCATTTCACAGACATGACAGCTGAAGCCGAGAGGGGGCTTCACACTAACGGGGCCCGAGGCCCACAAGACTTCAGCACTTGTGCAGCAGCCCACCATTAGGGTCAGGAAAGGAGGGCAAGCTGGGGGAGGCCTTGGCCGCGGGAGGCTGAGGCTGTCAGAGGGCAAGCCCACCTCCCTGCCCCGTTTCGGCCAGGAGAGAAGCCACAGCCTGGGAGGAGGAGCCTGTGTCCTCCCAAGCCTGCGCAGGGGCCTCAGCTTCCCCACCTTTCAACTTGGGAGGTCAGGCCCAATCACTTCTGTGAGCCCTTCCGTTACTGAACCTCGATTCCTAGCCGGGGTCATAGGGAGGAGGGAGGGCATGGGGGCTCTTGGGGCGAGGAGCTAGTGAGGCCCGGGGGAGCAGGGCAGGAGGCCTCCAGCCTGGAGGTTTCATGCACTGCAGACCTGCCCCAGGGGGCGGAGGGACAGGGCAGCCTCTGGCCCTCTGGCCCCACAGCCCAGGCTCTCTTCCCCATGGGACAAGAAAGTCCCCACCCCTAGGTCTCCTCCGGCCCCCACCCCAGATGCCTGGGCTGCCTTGGGCCCTTTCAGGGCACTGCAGCCGCAGAAGCCAACTCCTCCCCTCCCACCTCAGCTCGCCTACCTCTCCAGGCTCGTCCAGGATTGACATCCATCCCTTCTTGAAGTTGAGGAGATCGGGCTGCAGGGAGATGAGGCAGACATGTCAGGCCCGGGGAGACTTGTCCCCCAAGTCCTGCGGGACTGAGATCCTGGAAAGCTAGCAGAGAGGGCTGAGGGTTCAGGTAACCCCCGAATCCAGGCAGGACCCCCAGCCACTGAGGCAGCCTCTCCCCTCCCCAGCACCCAGCATTCTCCAAGAACCAAGAGGGTGGGCCAGGTGGCTGCCACATACGTGGTAGATGTCCAAGCTCCCTCCCACCAGCCCACGTCCTCACCCAGGAGTGGGAGGGGGGCCAGG
>JAQZBX010108545.1:0-10545 GCA_029593785.1 Cabassous unicinctus
GAGAGAGAGCACTCCACAGACACAGCAGAGGGGAGAACTTTGATCCTGCATCCCCAGGAAGAGATATGAGTCATTTGCCGGATAGCCTATAGCCGAGATTGGGAAGAAGCTGGGCCCACGGAGTCTCAAGAGGAAGAAGAAGCCCTGAGAGATGAGCCCTGTGCCAGCCTATAGCTGAGAGACTGGAAGGTTGAACCCTTGCAGAGATCAGCAACCATCTTTGGTGAGAAAGCAACCTTGAGTTGGACTCTTTAGGGCCTTGTAACTAAGCTTTTACCCCAAATAAATAGCCTTTATAAAAGCCAACAGATTTTTGGTACTTTGTATCAGCACCCCTTTGGCTGACTAATACAGCTTGTCTAAAATTCCAGCCATGGTTTTATCATTCACAGAAATCCAATACTTCTAGGAGCGAGGAACACCTGTACCACACTGTATTTACACAAACATAATTTCTTCCTTTCTCTTTTCTCTTCCTAATCTACCTGTGATACACTCCAAGGCAGGAGACGTGGAGCTTGTTGAGTTTGCACATGACTTTAATTAAATTGAGACGGTGCAGTGGCTTGGAGTTATGTACCCCAGAAAAACATTCTTAACCTTACTCCATTCCTGTGGGTGTGGACCTGTTGTAAATACGACATTTTGAAGAGGTTATTTTTAGTTAAGGTGTAGCCAACTGAATCAGGATGGGTCTTAAACGTATTACTGGAAACATTACAGAGAAGGCCAGAGAGAGAAGCCATGAGGAGCAGCCGGAAGCTGGAAGTCCATGGAACCCAGAAGGGAAAGGAGAAGATGCCACAGTGTGCCTTGCCATGTGGCGGAAAAGCCAAGGAACCCCAAAGATTGCCAGCCAACCAGAAGACACAGACCCCGGAAGGAAGTCAGCCTTCTGGCCTCTGAAACCGTGGGCCCATAAATTCCCATTGTTAAGTCAACCCATTGTATGGTATTTGTTTTAGCAGCCAGGAAACTGAAACAGAAGGTAATAACTTCAGGGTAGTTCAAAGGCCTGAGTTGAACACTATGTCCGAACTTGTAAAATCTAAATCTTTGCCGCTCTGACACCATTTTCTAATCACTGCGAAAAAGGCTGGAACTGAACAGTCTCTATGGTTGGCTTAATGAAGTTGAGGGAAATAGGCTCATTAGCGCAGCTTCGGAAGAAACTTCCATTTTCTACATCACAAGACATGATTTTTACCATCTTTCAGCACTAACATTAAAATCTTTTCTATTCTACCAAGATGCCAAGTCACAGAGTGTGTGGAAATCCAGAAGTTGCTCTAATTGCTTGTAAAATGCAATTGCCATCTTATCCTCTCTCAATGTGAGACTGTAAACGGCAGCACCCTGCCTGTGAAGAGGAGCTGGGTGCTGGGATTCCCTCTGTTTTCATGTTTTAAATAAATGGTAATTAAGAAAAGAAAGAAGGGGCGGAAACTGGAACCAAACGCTCCCTAATAGAAGATGACATTCTTTCTGCTAAGAATGACACTTCTGGAATACATTTGCCACCTCATTGTTTTCTGTATGAGTTACCAAAAAAAAAAAAAAAGGAAGAGTCAAATTAGTGTAAATCTTCAGTGAGTCAAAGTGGACAGACTTATTTAAAACGCCAATCCAATCAGGCAGTCATTACTGGGGACAAATGATAATAGGCATTTTGCATGTCTATCATACTTAAAATCTTTTGAAAGCACTTCCTCCTTTGCAGTGCTAAAAAGCAAAGCAGATTTTCTTGCCCTTGTTTAACAGTCTAAGAAAACATTTTGACATAATCCAACCCTGCACTTGCACACGTGCCTCTTTCACCCCATCCCCAAACAAATTCCACCCCAATTGGATCCTAACTTTATTTAGCCTTTTGGCATTTTGTTCATCATGGATTTTTTTTTTTTTGCATTAATTCAGACTTTTTATATATCACATAAAATGGTAATTATCTTGATTATTGAGGGGCTTTTTTTTGCATTCCCTTCAATTTTTTTAAAGGAGGTACTGGGGATTGAACTGCTTCCCATGTACTTATGGGAAGCAGGCAGTCAACCACTGAGCTACATCCGCTCCCCCATCCCCTTCAATTTTGTACCAAGGGCGAGTGCCTCACCAGCCCCACCCTAGGCCTGGCCCTGACTATGGATAGTGTCTGGCAAGCAGTATGAGCTGAATAAATATGTCATGGGAACAAGTCCAATGGGCCTAGAAAGAATTGGACCTGAGATGCTCTGGGCCAAGAATGATTGTTAGGCCATCATATGGGGTAAGAGGTTGAGTGTTGTCATTAGAAGGGAATCCAGCCCAGAGGCAAGGCCATCACACATGAGCTCTGCAGTCCCCGGAAAGGGGCCAATGCATTGTGGGAGAGAAAAGCTGAGGCGGGAGAATGGATCACAGAAGTCAAGAGGGCCAGGAGCACCATCCATAGAACCCTGTTGCACATGTTGCCAGTCACTAGGAGTGGCCCCTGTTTTGACCGTGATGTATGTCCCTGTGTTTTGTGTGTGTCTCTGCAGTGTAGACCAATGGGCAGCCTGGTAGCAGTCCGTGGAGATGGGGCTGCCAAGTGAAGGGAGAGAGTGATCAGCTGCCCCCCGTGGCCCTGGTTTGGGAGTCCATCCTGCTGCAACAGCCTGCTCTTTGACTCCTCCCACACACTTCCCTTGACCTGTTCAGCTCACTGCTTGTCTGCTGCAGTGGCAAGTGCCTGTGAGATTTAGCCGGTTAGAGCTGGCCAGGGACGGCCAACCTCTCTCAGGATAACTGCTCTTCTCTTCTATAAAAGCTGCCTGATTGGAAAAAATGAGCAACTGCCGGAAATGCAATCTCAGACCATGCATGGCAAAAATTACTAATGCAACCACCCCCTCCAACGGAATCTTTTCTGGTTATTAATTAAACTTGTGATAGAAATAAGGGGCACATAGAATCAGCCACCCCACTGAGAAAAAATGTTCTAACATATGAAAAGCAACATGTTTCATATACAAAGGAAAAAAAGTATTTTTATACCAAGAAACCTAAATAATCACCAGTAAAAACCTGTAACTACAATGTGTTTCAGACATGCCATGCTGAAATTTTAATTTTAACTTTGAATACCTACAAAGATTACAATTAAGTTGGACAGAGTTGTTTTCTGTGGTAGAAGAAAATGACAAGCAAGTTGGGAAGAAAATGATGGAAGATATATAGGTTTTAAGTAAAACAGACTTGGATTCCAATCCCGAGTCTGCCAGTGACAATGCATATGATATTGGGCTATTTCTTACATTCTCTGAGCCTCTGCTTCCTCATCTGTAAAATGGGGGATAGTACCCCCCTCACAATGCTATGAAGAATATTAAATGAAGTATCCTATGTAAAACACAGGTCAATCATGATGCTCTCCCAGACTCAAGCTTCCGTTTGCATCCAGCAGCTCAAGGAAACAAAGGCAAGTATGGGTAGGATCCATTTCTTGAGGCGAAGGACAGTGTGTTGAAAAGAGTATATCAAGATATATAATGGCCTGTATTGGTCATTGCAATGTCATTGCAGGAGAGAGTGTAAACTACAATGTAAACAATGATCCACGCTTAGTGGCAATGCTCCAAAATGTGTTCATCAATTGTAAAAAATGTACCACACTAATGAAGGATGTTGTTAATGTGGGAAAGTGTGGGAGGGGGAGGGAGGGGGCATATGGGAATCCCCTATATTTTTTATGTAACATTTATGTAATCTAAGTATCTTTTTAAAAAGTATATAAAAAGGAAAAGAGTATATCGTTTATAGCTGTTTAATACAATAAACATTTTATTCAATAAACTGGCAAGTCAGGACAGCACAGTAGTTAGAATTCAAAGTTGGAAAATGGCCTCAGGACTTCTGGTTCCAGTGACCTGACTGTATTAGTCAGCCAAAGGGGTGCTGATACAAAGTACCACAAATCTGTTGGCTTTATAAAGGGTATTTATTTGGGGTAGAAGCTTACAGTTACCAGGCCCTAGAGAGTCCAACTCAGAGTACCACAAGAGGTACTTTCTCACTAAATTCTGTTGCCACGTGTTGACGCAAGATGGCGGGCAATGTCTGCAAGGGTTCAGCCTTCCTCTTCCTCTTAAGACTCTGTGGGCCCAGCTTCTTCCAATCTCAGCTGTAGACTGGAGGGCTCATGTCTTTCTGGGCTCAGCTGCTCTGTTCTCTTCACAAGGTCAGCTGTAGACTAGCAGGTGAGTGGCTCATCTGTCTTCCCAGAAGGGCAGGATCAAAGTTCATTCCTCTTCCTTGTCTGTGGAGCGCTCTCTATTCCTCTGTGTATTTCTTCTTCTGTCTTCTTGATTGAGTGCCCATTTATATAGCCCACCAAGGGGGCAGGGACTCAAGACTGCAGGCCCTAATGACATGGTTGAATCAAAGCCCGAATCTTTATTTAATCAAGTAAATGTAAAGCCTTTGAATTTAAATCTATCAGAGTATCATGCCCAGAGGAACAGACCAGTTTACAAATATAATCAATATCTCTTTTTGGAATTCATAAATAATCTCAAACTGACACACTGACCAAACACACATGTTTACTTCCTTGTCCTGCAAGGATCCAAATCAGAGTAAAGATATGTTAGGAAGCAGCAAAGTATATTGGTTAGGACCAAACACCCTGGTGTTATCCGAAACATAGGAGAAAAAGAGGCTCAAGGGAAATGGGAGCTAATTTATTTCGCAGAGCCCCTTAGAGCCTCCTAGCTCAAAGTCAGCAGGTACTAAGAGAAGAATGGACAGCAATCAGGATGGTGACATTGGAGGGACTGTCACCACAAACAGGACCAGTTGCCCCCCCATGTATAAAAAGTAGCTAACTACAGTATTTATTCTTAACTGGAGTCTCAAGAGCTATTTCTTAAACAGAGTAGAATATTTGCGTGGAGAGGGCCAATAGTATGGGTGTAGCAACTAGGTAAAGAGGCAGAGTACAACGTAGGGTGACAGTGTATCTCAACGGGAGGGGATAAAAAAGCAAGGAAAGGGAGGAAATACATGAAAGTCTTCTACTTCCAGCCTAAGGCCAGAAATACTCTATCCCCAAAGTAAAGGCCTCCTTACTTTTGAATTCACATAGAGAAGTCCTGAGTTAGCCTGTCTACTTCCCACTAGGAAGTAGTGTAAGACATCCTACAGAGAAGCCTGTTGATTGACAGGACCAACCTGCTTCCACAGAGTCTACAGTCAGTATTCCCAATCCAGAGAATAGCCTGCTGGAGAAATGTACACATACAACTGCAAAACTGTACATATAAGAAACCCATGCCAGCTACTATATTAATTAATGTAGTTCTTCATTCGTAAATACACGTGGTCAAAATGTTCCAGATGCTTGAGGAAAACCAACAGCACAAAAGAGAATGCTCCTATGAAAAAGAAGCAATTAGAGAGTGAGAGCGTACTTGGAAATTAAAAAAAAAAAAAAAGACTAAGATTTTTTTTAAAATAGAAAGGCTAAATAATGAAGTTTTTATAGCTTAAGATAACAGTGTGGAACATGAGGAATGGAAAGGTGGCAAGCGGATGTGGCTCTAGCATTTGGGCACCCACATCCCACATGGGAGGTCCCAGGTTCCCTTCCCAGTACCTCCTGAAGAAGATGAACAGACAAAATGAGCAGACGCAATGAGCAGATGCAACAAGCAGGGAGCAGATGTTGCTCAAGTGTTTGGGTGCCTGCCTCCCACATGTGAGGTCCAAGGTTCGGTTCCTGGTGCCTCCTAAAAGAAGATGAGAAGATACAACAAACAGACACCGTGAGCAGACAGCAAGTGGAAACAATGATCAGACAAGTGAGGGAGCCATCTCGGTGCGGGGAATAAATTTTTTAAAAAAGAATGAAAAGGTAAGAAATATGGAGTATCAATCTGAAAGGTCCAACATCTATCTAATAGGAGTTCCAGAATGAAAGAAACAATTACTAAAGAGTAAGATACATTAGAGAAAAAATTTCCATAGATGAGTGCCAAACAGGACTTTAAAAATAACCCATAACTACTTACGCTGAAATTTCCATTTATGAAGGATATAGAGAAAATCACTTGGCTTCTAGGGTACCTCATTCACGGTGGTTTCCCCCTACCTCATTAGCCATTCCTTCCTTGACTTCTTTGCTGGTTTCTCATCTCCTCACTCTCTCAAATTGTCAACTTGACATCTCCACTTGGATATCTAACAGACATTTCAAACCTAAGGTCTAAAACTGAGCTTCTGATATCCCATCTACGCCAACCCCAAGAAAACATTCTCCTGCAATTTTCCTCACATATCTTAATAACTCCGTATTTTCAGCTGCTCAGGCAAATATCCCTGGATTCATCCTTGACTCCTCTAATTATCCCATACATCACATCTAGAAAATCCCGTTGGCACTACCTCAAAATATATCCAGAATGTGGCCATTTCTCACCCCCTTTACTGTGAGCCATCATCATCTCTTACCCAGATTATTGAAATAACCTACTCACTGGTTTCCCTGATACTTCCCTTGCCCATAATTAATCTCTTCTCAATCCAGCAGCCAAAGTAAGCCTTTGCTTAAAACCCTACAATAGTTTCATAGCTCACTCAAAGTGAACACTAAAGTCTTAACCCTCTCAGATCCTCCATGATGAACCTACAACCACTCTTACTTCATTCCCTACTTTTCTTTCCTTCACTCCACTCTAGCCCTAATGTTCTCCTCTCAGTTCCTCTCACATCAGGCTTTTCGGTAGCTATTCATTTTATCTGGAAATCTAAAGCATCATGGTTTAACCCCATGCTTCCTTCAGATCTTTACTCAAAAGTTACCTTCTTAGTGCAAAATGGTAGTTCCTCAAAAAGTTAAATATAGAATCACCATATGACCTGGCAATTCCATTTTTAGGTATATACCCAAAGAAAGTGAAAACAGGGTCTTAAACTGATACTTACACGCCAATGTTTATTACAGCATTGTTCACAATAGCCAAAATGCAGAAACAATCCAAGTGCCCACCAGCAAGTGAATAGATAAACAAAATGAGATATCTACACATAATGGAATATTATTTGGCCATAGAAAGACTGAAGTTCTAAGACATGATGCAAGACAGAAGACCCTTGAAAACATGATAGTGAAATAAGCAAGACACATAAGGACAAATATTGTAGGATGTCACTTATAAGAGATGTTTAGAATAGCAAATCCACAGAGACAGAAAGTAGATTGGAGATTACCAAGGGATGGGGGTGGGGAGAAGGAGAGTATAAGTTTGGTGGGTATGGAGTGCGTGTAAAAAAATTAATTAAAAAGTTATCGTCCAAAAGATAAAAAGTTACCTTCCTAGTGAAGCCTTCCCAGACCACTCTATCTAATAATTTAATTCCCTTCCCCGGTATTACTCATCCCCTCATCCTTTATTTATCTTCCTAGGATTTATCATCATCATATACTATATATTTTAAATATTTATCCTTTCTATTGTCTTCACCTACTAGGAAGTAAGTTTCATGAGGCAGGGATTTTTGCTTACAAAACAATGAGCAATGTTTAGTTCATTTTTGCAAACCCAGTGCATTGAATAGTGCCTGACACACAGTAGATGCACTATAAACCTTTGTTGAACAAATGACTAAATGAAAAGCTTCCCTATATAAAAAGAAAATCAGTTATCTTTAGAGAAGGAACGATAAAATTGATATTAATCTCCTTATTAAAACAGTAAATGACAATAACTGCTAAGTTCTGATGGAAAATAATTTTGAAACTTGAGTTTTACATCTAGAAAAACTATCAAGTGGGAGGACAAAGCAAAGGCATTCTCCAAGCATACAAAGACTCAGAAATTTTTATTTTCATTTATCTTTTGTTGGGAAAAAACATTCAAGGACATAGTCTATAAAAGTAGAGAAAGTCATGGAATCCAAGAAATAGTGGAACTAACTGAAGAGGAGAATAAAAAAATATCCAAGAATGATAGAATACAATTGGACCAAGTCTGAAGAGTAAATTAGAGGCGTGCTTGAAAAATATCTTCAAGAAGAAAAAATTATATCACACAAACTATTTGGGTAAGACCTTTGAGGTTCTTAATGAAATGAAGACAAATTTCCCCTCTGTGAGAAAGGAAGGAAGGAAGGAAGGAAGGCAGAAAGGCAGTGTCTTACTTTGCCAGGGGAGGTACGACAATTACCACACACTGGTTGGCTTCAACCACAGGAATTTATTGGCTCACAGTATTGAAGGCTAGACATCCAAAATCAAGGTTTCAACAAAGCTATGCTTTCTCCATAGTCTGTAGCGTTCTGATGATGGCTTTCTGGCAATCTTCTGTCATGTGGAGATCTGTATCTTCCTGTCTCCTCCCCGTGGCTTCTCCTTCTGTGTCCAGTTTCCTCTGCTGATAAGGACTTCAGCCATATTGGATGAATGCTCACCCTCATTCAGTTTGGGCTCATCTTAACTAATAACATCTTCAAAGATCCTATTGACAAATGGATTCACCCCTATGGGACCAGGAGTTAGGACTTGAACATGCCTCTTGTGGGGTTCATGATTCAATCCCCAAAAGGAAGGCAATTAGAAATTCTGGTAAAACAAGAACAACAACAACAAAAAGCTACACAAAACAAATAAAAGTCCAAATATGAAGCAAACTAAAATGTGGCCTTTTTGAATGATAAATGAAGCATGAGAAAAGAGAACTCATTTGCTCTTGATATTTCTTAATGACATAGGGTTACATTTCCTTCTCTATGAGTTATATTCATTAGCCAATATTTATTGAGGACCTCTTGTATGCCAGATGCTGTTCTAGGTATTCTGTGGCTATGATAGTGAACAAAATCAAAAACATGCTCTGTCCAAATGGAGCTAACATTCAAATAGTGGGAGATGGGTGATAAAGAAATAGATAAATAAGGACATTTCAGAGTATTTGAAGTGTTATGAAGAAAATAAAACTGGATGAGTGACTGTCAGTGGGCCTGTGTGTACTATTTGAGATTGGGTGACATTTGCACTGGAACCTGAATGACAGAAAAGAGCCAGCTCTGGAAAGATCTGGGGGCAGTGTGTTCCAGGCAGAGGAAATAGTAAATTCAATGAACTTAAGATGGAAACGATCTTGATATATTGCAGAAACAGTGACTCCATTGGAGGGCTTCAAGCAGGCAAGGGAGATCATCTAATTTATTCTTTAAGATCACTCTGGATACTCTCTGGAGAATGGACCATAGGTATGAAATCAAGAAGAGAAACAGAGAGACCAATTGGGTGACAGTTACCAGAGTGTGATGCAAGCGATGATGGTGGTTTGGATGAGGGTAGTAGTATTAGAGGACTTGAGAATTGATCAATTCAGCATATATATTGCAGGAGCATTCAATACAACATTTTGTGGGGGAGGGGTGTGGGAAAGATAGATAGGAAACCAAGATGACTCCCAGGTTTGGGGTTTCAGCAATTGACGGGTAGTAGTGCCACTTATTGGAAAGAAGTGGGTAGATAGTTTTACAGGCTAGAAATTAAGAATTCTATTGTGGACAGATTAAGTATGAGATGGTAGTTACACACACATGGGTATCAAACAGGTAGGTAGATATGAGTCTACATTTCAGAGAAGACATTAGGACTGGGGATTTTTATCTGGGAGTCATTAAATGGCTTTTAAAACCATGGTCCAATGACAGCACTTTGTTCTGTCATGTAAAATATACATATATACAGTATTACGAGTGTTGTTTATTGGATTTCAGTTTTTAGAATCAACCTATAGAAAAAGTACCAAAAAAGTCATATATCAGATTGGACCACAAAAAAAAATTGCCGGTATTTGACTATTTTTAACCTATGAAACTGGCGATTTCATATGGCTCAACTCATTGTTGCAGACTACATTGTAGGTGTTATAAACCTAATGGCATAGGAGACAACAGGCAGGAAGCAGAAGGAGAGAAAGAGAGAATGAGAGGTGGATGTGCTAATTTTCTTAGTTTACAAGGTAGGGTGTAAATGAGTACTGTCAAGATTTGATGAAACAAGAAAGAGAGCTGGATGGACATTGTTTAAAGTAAGAAAATGAAATCACTAGAAGTTAAAAAATATATATAAGTAGCAGGCAACATTGATATAAAGATAGTGGCTACCAGAAGTTCTGAGGTGGGGGGAGGGAAGAATAGGTGGAGCATGGGCCATTTTCAGGGCATTGGAATTGTCCTGCATGACATTGCAATGGCAGATACAGGCCATTACACATTTTGTCAAAACCTGTAAAACAGTACAGTGCAAAGGGTAAACCATAATGTATGGTTTACATTACATAAATGTAATAGACTTTGGCTATACAAAGTCTATACAAACTATAGACTTTGGCTAGTAGCAATGCTTCATTATCGGTTCATCAATTGTAACAAATGTACCACATTGATGTAAGATGTTATTAACAGGGGAAAATGTGGGAGGGGGTAGGTTATATGGGAATCCCCCATACTTCCGATGTAACTTTTCTGTAATCTAAAATTTCTCTAAAAATAGTGTATTAAAAATATATCTGT
>JAQZBX010108546.1:0-10546 GCA_029593785.1 Cabassous unicinctus
AAAAATGCTTATCAAGTATACTGAAGAACAGAGACAACAAAAACTTATGATGGAAGAGAATCACATAAGGGGCCCAATAACCAAACAGCTTGTTAAAATGTTCAGGATGAAACTATGTTAGAGATAACAGCAGTCAAAAGTGCAATAAATGTACTTACTTGAGGTGTCTCATGGCCTTTTCTACTATAATTTTGTATAAAGTCCACAAGGCCGTGAACCACTGTTTTAACAGCTACCATTGCATTTTCTAGCTGCTCCCAACTTGGTGAAACAGCATCTAAAATAAGGTACCGAGGGGTGGGGTGGAGGGAAATTTTGTTAGCAATAATTTTCTTGTGTTATTTACCTCAAAGGCAGAAAAAAGCATTAAGCAATTGAGCATTTTTCCACATACCTGGATTAGGGTCAATGTTTGCAAGAAGCTCTAAATGAGGTCTCAGTCTATTTAAGTTAGCTGGATCACCTGTTCGTTGCAAAACAATTGTCAATTCCTGGACACTCTTTGCAAATGATTCTGGAGACTGGAGCTAACAAACAGAAAAGAAAACAACTTTTACTGTGGTTATGACACATCTGTATTCAAATGCTTTCATTTAGTCAATAAGGTAAATAAGTTTTCAAGTGTCTTCAGATTCCACAGTAGGAGTATCAATGATGAATTAAATTTCACCTCAGAATCTGCCCTATGAAATTCATCACTAGACACTTGGAAAATTTATAAGCTATTATTAGCTCTCTGGGGTCAGAATGTGGATGAACCCGAGACTCTATAAGACTGGCATCTTTTATACTAATATCCTGTATTTGCTTCCCTCTTGCCTCCCTTAGTTGATTTTGAAAGTTAGAAAATAATAAAATGGAAAAAGAAAGAAGACAATAAGATAATTTAGAAGAATCTGATATGATATTTAAAAATGCAAGAATCTCCAATTGGTTGTCTCTTTAGTCCCTTTAGAAAATTCCATTCCCTTCAAAATAACAGCAATGATGTAAAATCAACATCTCTTAATTTCACAAACCTTATCAATGATAGACTGCATGTGTGATTTATGCGCCAAGTCACCATACAAAAGTGAGGACCACTGCTCAGGTGAAATTCGGAGTCCTGCTTCCATAGCAATATGAACAATCTGGGCATCATGTTCTCTACGTAATGCCTCATAACTCCGAAATTCTTCTTTCAGCTGCATCAGGGAAGAGTCCTCATCCCTTTTGGTGACCTTAAAAAACAGAATGGAGGAAAATACATCAGAATTGGTCTGGTCTTTTCACCCCAACCAGTTCATCCATTTATTTGGGGGGTGGGGATACATTTACTACATATCACACACCACATAAAGAATGTAAAAAGAAGACAGGATAAGGTCTTCACACATATCCTTTTTGGAACTTACATAACTAAATGCACAGTCCCTGCTTTCAATGAGCTCGGCAGCTAGTAAAGAAAATAAACTCATAAACAGAAAATCACAGTATAAGAGCTATTTATTACAAGGCTCTATAGCAACACAGAGGAAAGGCAATTAAATCTGATTGGTGCAGGAGAGGAATATGTCGGTAAAGGCCTCCCCCAGCTAAAGGCTACAAGAACTGAGCTAGAAGAATGAAGATGAATAGGAGTTCCCCAGGCAAAGAAGGGTGAGGAATTGAATTCTAAAAACTGGCAAGTGCATGAAATAGAAACACCAAAGAGTAAAACACCAAGTTAAAGGCTAAGAAGTAGGCAGGAGAAGACTCACAGAAGGTCTTACATACAACGGTAAGGAAATTGGATATTTTCCTGAAGGGAACGGGGAGTCACTGAGGACTCTTAAGCAGGACAGTGACATGATGAGATTAAATGTTTAATAATTATGAATTCGGCAGAAACAGAAGATAGACTGAGAGATAAATAAGAAATCTAGCCATCTAGTAGGCATACCACATGGCGATTAAGAGATTTTCTGCCCCTACAAGAATTATCACTAGGATACTTAAACAGCTTTAATCTATACGTGACAAAAGTGATTTAAAAAAAATTTCAGAAGTTTCACATGTCCTAGTGAAGCTGTATAATTAACAATTGTGTATACGGCAAGATAATTTCCACGACAGATATATAAACACTTATACCTGAACTACTAAAACTTGCTAATGGCCACAATGAAATCTGAAAACTTGGTTATGATCCAGAACACCTAGGACTAGTCTAAGCTCTGAAACTTTGATTGGTCAAGCAATCAAAAATATTCAAAAATGTTTCCTCACCTTTAAAATGAAAATATCCCGATTACCTTATTGGTTGTTTCTGTTGCTGTTATTGGCACAAAACCCCACAAGAACATGAACACAGGAATATCACATTACTGTCTTAGAGTTAACAAATAGTATCAGATCACCATGGATATAATTAAATCTCTTTAGGGATCTATAAATTTGTTACAGAAAGTTTTAGATGTGCAAAAGTCTAAGCAATACAATCTTAGGTATAATAAAAGAGCCGAATGTGATTACTTTGTAACTTAGAAGTTACAAAAATCTATATTCCACTGTAACTACTTAAAACACTAAGGAAATAAAAAGGAAAATTATCAGCCTAAAGAACAGAAAAAATAAACCCAAAGTACCAGTGAATAGTAGCACTCATCCCAAGCACCATCCAGGGTAGAGGACCCCATGGGCAGCATAAGAATCTCCTTAATTGAGTGAAGGTGGACATAGGTGACTAATAGAGCCTGGTATTATTAAAGTTCTAATAATATGAATCAAAATCATCTGTGAAGCTTTGAAAACTACAATCTCATGTCAAATGAATCAGAATTCCTAGATTTTAAGGCCATGTAATTAAAAAGTACATATGAATGCTGAAGTCCTAATTCGGACACACTGAATCAGAATCCCTAGAGATGGGGTCCAGGAATGTATACTTTTAAAAGCTTAGAGGGACTTCTGGGAGGATGGCAGACTAGAAAGACACGGGACTCTCTTCTCCAGAAAAATAACTAGAGGACAGGCTGAAACAGCCTGGAAAAAGATCTTCTAGGGTTTAGGACACCAGGCAAAGGCTGGACACCGCCCAGAGAAGAGAGGGACAAAGGAAAGAAATCAGCAGCTGTTGCTGCCCGCACCATCCCCCACACTAAAGACACTTCAGAATTCTCAGATCTCTGGGCCTGCCTCTACAGACAAAGGGGGCTCCAGGGATCCACCATCTCATGAAAGGGGAGAGAAGGGACACAGTCTAAGGGTGACTCAGCTTCTGACCCACAAATTTAGTCTGCTGTGTCCCATCACCCCTTCCAGGCCAGATGGGACCACACAGTGGTTTGCCCTGGGAGCCAGGGAAGGACTGGAGAAATCAGACCCATGCAATCTCCCTCTCTTCTAGCCTGAATGATTGTTGAGGACACTCCAGGAAAGGGGAGAGAGTGACACAGCCTAACACTGACTCAGCTTTTGACTCACAAATTTGGTCTGCTGTGTCCAAGGAGCCCTTCCAGGCCAGGTGGGGCCGCACCATTGTTTGTCAAGGGAGCCAGCAAGAGGCCAAAGATATATGACCCTCCCAATCTCCTGTCTACTAATGGGGACTGATTTTTGAGGACTCAGAGGGGAGTGGAAATATTTCCTAGTCAGGAAAAGGGAGGGGGCTGCCAGAGAAGGCTGGAGAACTGTCTCAGAGAAAGTTTAAATTACAAGGCTCCTAGCCTCCAGACAGGAAGCTCTATCACATTGATCCGGTCAAATACACTCTGACCAGCCATTGAACTGAGAGCTGGCAAAGAGTGCCATCTGCTGGCAGATCAAGGAAGAGCACATGAAAAAATTAAAAATAAGGAGGCGGCTTTTTCCTGCTTCTATAGCCTCCCTCCCCAAGGCCCAAGGAAGTGAGTCTACAACCAGTAACTGGATCCAGTACCACGTTTTGAGCAACCAGCTGGGACAATCCTAACAATCCAGATCGAGCCAAGAATCAAAAATCAGTGGTAACACACAGTCTACTGCTACTAAATCTCTACAAATGAGAAAGAAATTGAGCATCGGAGTAAACTACATAGTAATGAGATGCCTAGACATTAGCAAAAAATTAAGAGCCATACTAAGAAAATAGAAGACATGGTCTAAGAAAAGGAATATATCAAAACCCCAGAAGAGATGCAGAATATCAGAGAACTAATCAGCAAGAAGTGCACAAATTTCCAAAATCAAATTAATGAGTTAAAAGACAATATGGTTAAAGAGATAAGTGACATCAAGAAGACACTGAGAGAAGCGGATGTGGCTGAAGTGGTTGGGCATCCATCTACCATATGGCAGGACCCGGGTTCGATCACCGGGACCTCCTGGTAAAAAAAAAAGGCAAGTAGGCGAGCAAGGACCGCACGGGGAGCCATGCAGCAATGTGATGACGCAACAAAAGAGAGACGCAGGGGAGTCAAGGCGAGACGTGCCAGAAACCAGGAACTGAGGTGGCCAAGTGACAGGGTGTCTCTCTCCCACATCAGAGAAATAGAAGAACTTAACAAATCAATCACATTGAAAGAGATTGAATCTGTCATCAAAAATCTCCCAGCAAAGAAAAGTCTAAGACCAGATGGCTTCACAGGTGAATTCTACCAAGAATTTAAAAAAGAGTTAACACCAATTATGTTTAAACTCTTCAAAAAAATAGAAGAGGAGGGAAAATTACCCAACACATTTTATGAAGCCAATATCACCCTAATAGCAAAGCCAGATAAAGAAACTACAAGAAAAGAAAATTACAGACCAATCTCTCTAATGAACATAGATGCAAAAATTCTCAACAAAATACTTGGAAATCGAATCCAACAGCATATCAAGAGACTTATACATCACGATCAAGTGGGATTTTTTCCTGGTATGCAAGGCTGGTTCAACAAAAGAAAAATCAATCAATGTAATACACCACATTAGCAAATTGAAGGGAAAAAAACCACATGATCATCTCAATCGATGCAGAAAAGACATTTGACAAAATCCAGTCTCCTTTTTTGATAAAAACACTTCAAAAGATAGGATAGAAGGAAAATTTCACAATATGATAAGAAGCATGTACGAAAAAACACACAGCCAACATCATACTCAATGGGGAAATGTTGAAAGCTTTCCCTCTAAGATCCGGAACAAGACAAGGATGCCCACTGTCATCATTGTTACTCAGTATTGTACTAGAACTTGGAGCTATGGCAATTAGACAAAAAATAAATAAATAAATAAAGGCATCCAAACAGGAAAAGAGGAAGTAAAATTCTCCTGTTTGCAGATGACATGATCTTGTACTTAGAAAATTCTGAAGTATCCATGACAAAGCTACTTGAGCTAATAAATGAGTTCAGCAAAGTGGCAGAATACAAGATCAACACGCAAAAATCAGTAACGTTTTTGTACACTATACTGAACAATCTGAGGAGAAAATCAGGGGAAAAATTCCATTTGCAATAGCAACAAAAAGTCTCAAATACCTAGGAATTAGTTTAACCAAAGAAGTACAGAACTTATATGCAGAAAACTACAAAACAATGCTAAAAGAAATTTAAAAAGACCTAAACAAATAGAAAGACATTCCCTGTTCATGGATTGGAAGAATAGATATGGTGAAGATGTCAATCGTACCCAAACTGATTTATAGGTTCAATGCAATACCAATCAAAATCTCAACAGCTTTGCAATATCATGTAGAACCTTCCATTGCCCACTAAATATCCCCTGTTCAATCTATTCCATTCCTCCTTCCCCCTCCCCTCGGGGCCCATGGCGACCCCCTGGCTTCACTTCTTGGATGACAAGATTCAAAGTTACTTGCAACAACACTGAGGTCTTGACACACTGGTTTGTCCTCCCTGATTAGGAACCGCCCATGCTCTCAATAGACTCCTGCCTCTCTGTGAACAAATCTGTCCTCCCTAGGATGGGAGTCTAACTCATTCCCACTCTATATGTGGTTCTCCACCCACTGATACAACACATTATGACAAATGATCACTCACACACTCCCTAGAAGCCTACTCCAGGTGCACCCTGTACCAAATGCCACCCCCATCCAACACCCTAAACCAGTAACCCTTCCTTATCATATTGCCATAAGAGCATTCCCAACTTTGTACTTTCAACCACATATCCCCAAATCCCCAGTGTTCACCTGGTCTCTCTCCCAACCCTCCCCCCAGTTCCCTGGACCTTCCAACCCTTCCTCCCCAATCTACCCACCTGTCAAACCTGCACCACCCAATCCAATATCACTACCCTCCTGTCATATCCCTCCTGTCATATTCAGTGTGCTACTACACAATTTCACCTTACCATAGATTACGTCTAGTGGGGTAACTGGTTCCGTTGATCAATATTTTGGGTCAATAAGTGATATAATGGACTTTGACTTGTGGGTCTTGGTGCTCCTGCTTCTCCCTTTCTATTTCCTGTAAACCTATCTTCCAGACAATAGCTCTCTGAGTCTGCTCAATTTGCTTAATTCATATCAGTGAGGTCATACACTGTTCATCCTTCAATGCCTGGCTTCCTCCACTCAACATAAGGTCCTGAAGATTCATCCATGTTATCCCATGTGTTAGCACTGTATTCCTTCTTACAGCTGAGTAATATAATATCCCATTGTATGTATGTACCACAATTTTGTACATCCATTCATCTGTTGATGGACATTTGGATTTACTGCAACTTTTGGCAATAGTGAATAATGCCGTTATGAACATTAGTGTGCATATATCTGTTCGTGTCTTTGCTTTCAATTCTTCAGGGTACCCAGCAGTGGCACCGCTGGATCATATGGCAATTCTACAGTTAGTTTTTTGAGGAAGCGCCAAACTGTCCTCCACAATGGCTGGACCATTCTACATTCCCACCAGCAGTGGATGAGGCTTCCCTTTCCTCCACATCCTCTCCAACACTTATAGTCCTCTGTTTTTTTAATAGCCGCCAATCTAATGGGTGTAAGATGGCATCTCATTGTAGTTTTGATTTGCAATGATGGACACAAGCCATGTTAAATATTATCAAAATTTATAAAAGTATATGGTCTAAAATGTAAACCATAGTGTAAATCATTGACGATGGTTAGTAGCTATGTTTTACTATTTGTCTATCAGTTGCAATAAATGTACCATCCACATATAGAAAGGTATTAATATGGGAAGGGGAAAAAGAGGGAGGATGTTGGGTATATGGGAGTCCCCTCTATTCTGTATGTGACTTTACTGTGACACAGAACTTCTTTGAAAACAAAAATAGTAAGACACTGGGGAATAAATGGAAGAAAATGCAACTGTACATACAGGACACAGATGTTACAGTGATGAAAGGAAAAATTTCAAAAAAAACTTTTTAAAAAATATATTTATTTTTTAATATCCCAATCTTTTAATTTTATTTTATTTTTACTTTTTTTTAAATTTTTATGTATTTTATTTCTTATATTTAAACCTATCTTTATTATTTTATTTTCCTATTAATTGTATTTGGCTATTTTAATGGCTTCATTTTTTAAGAAGTTTTGGATCACAGAAGGGTTACAACTCGGGCAGGGGAGGATCATTGGTGTAGGGTGACAGTGATGGGGGATACATGGGAGGAAGTTCACCTGGGCATGCATATAAGGTATATAAATCTGTTCAAATGTTCACGGGGCATTATCACAGTGGGTGGAGACTCACACAATAACCAAGAGAATACTGAATTCCCATCCTGGAGAGCTCTGTCACATTCTCTAATGGAGCAGCAACAGTCCCCCAAGTGCAGGGGCAAAGACTGGTGAAGAAGGATGTTCCATTGATGGGTCCTTAATATTGATGACTATGCTTATGAGCCTTTGCTCTTGAAATTGCAACTTAGCCTAGTGTTATAGGGCACCTAAGAGTTACCTCCTGAGAGCCTGCCTCCATATTGCTCAAATGTGGCCTCTCTCTAAGCCAAACTCAGCAAATACATGCATTACCTTCCCCCCAGTGTGGGACATGACTCCCAGGGATGAGCCTCCCTGGCACCGAGGTATTACTACCAATCACCAACTAGCAATGCAACTGGAAAAAGACCTCAAATAAAACGGGGAAAGGTAAAGACAAATGAGTTTATATGGCTAAGAGACTTCAAAGTGAGTCTGGAGGTCATCCCAGCGGTAATGCTTATGCACATCTCAGCAGGCTCTCATAGACTGCCAAAGTGGATACCACCCCAAATAGTGGGAATCCTCAGGACTCTGGAGACACCTAGGCCCTATGGTCAGGGCAGATAGCTCTGGAGTTTGATGCCTTGCCAGTGGGCCCTACTTTGGTGTTTGTGCTCCTGAGAGTGACAGAGATGGACTCAAATATGGCTTCCCTACACATGGCTCATCTGTCCCTTCTACTTAAATCTATACTTGGTGCTGGAGTTTGTAGGTGTACGGCCAAGAGACTGGAATCTTTAGGCTGTCCATATGCCAGCTCAGCCCGGAAACTCAGCGGAGTTGCAACACCTATTCTCCAGTTCATTGGACTCACCCAGGACAGCTAACAAGGAAGTGAGGATTGACAACCACCATACCATGGAAATGAGAGAGCCAACAACTGCAAGCAAGAGAGTCTCATCCATCGGCTGTATGGGATCGAAGCCTCCTCTCAATTAGAGGTGGAGGAGACATCACCATCCCAGACTCCTTAGGATTGGGGAATGCTGGTATTTTACTATAAACATATTGCGATTCTAGCACTGGAAGAAATTACAACATTGATGTGGAGGCAGTGACCACCGGAGGCTCTGGGGGCAGGGAGAGGGAAAAACAGTTTTAATATGGTGGCTTTTTTGGGACTTGGGAATCACTTGGAATGAAAGTGCAATGACAGATATAGGCCATTTTATATCGTCACATAACATGCAGAATTGTGTGAGACAGCATGTAGATCACAATGTGACCTATGGTCCATGCTCAGTGGCAAAGCCCCAGGATGAGTTTATTGGTTGTGGTGAACGTGCCACACTAATGAAGGATGTTTATATGGGAGGATGTGGGAGGTGTGAGACGTAGGGCATGTGGGAAACCCCGTATTTTTTGTGTAACATTTATGTAATCTAAGTATCTCTTAAAAAAATTTTTAAAAATTATTATTGAAAAAAAAAAATCTCAAAAGTTTCCTTTACAGAATTAGAAAAGGCAATTACCAAATTCATTTGGAAGGGAACGTGCCCCTAAATAGCCAAAAATATTCTAAAAAAGAAGAGCGACATGGGATGAATTTCACTGCCTGATGTTGAAAAATATTACAAAGCTACAGTGGTCAAAACAGCATGGTACTGGCATAAAGAAAGACACATCAATCAGTGGAAAAGAATTGAGAATCCAGAAATAAACCCTCACCTATACAGTCAACTGGTTTTTGACAAA
This sequence comes from Cabassous unicinctus, assembly GCA_029593785.1. Lineage (NCBI taxonomy): Eukaryota > Metazoa > Chordata > Mammalia > Cingulata > Chlamyphoridae > Cabassous > Cabassous unicinctus. Next base: position 9,374 of record JAQZBX010108546.1, read on the forward strand.
CCTACCAAGTTAATGTTAATGGGACAAAACAGTCTCTTCAACAAATGGTGCTGGGACAACTGGGTATCTATAACCAAAGAAAGAAAGAGGACCCCTATCTCACTCCCTATACAAGAATCAACTCAAAATGGATCAAAGACCTAAATATAAAAGCCAAGACCATAAAACTACTAAAAGAAAATGTAGGGAAACATCTTCAAGGCCTCATAATAGGTGGTGGTTTCTTGGACCTTATATCCAAAGCACGTACAGCAAAAGAAAAAATAGATAAATGGGACCTCCTCAAAATTAAACACTTTTGCACCTCACAGGACTTTGCCAAAAGGGTAAAAAGGCAGCCAACTCAATGGGGGAAAATATTTGGAGATGACTTATCCGAAAAGGGTTTAATATCCAGGATATATAAAGAGCTGTTACAACTCAACAATAAAAAGACAAATGACCCAATTAAAAAATGGGCAAAAGACTTGAATAGACATTTGTCCAAAGAAGAAACACAAATGGCAAAAAAAATACATGAAGAAATGCTCAACATCACTAATGATTAGGGAAATGCAAATCAAAACTATAATGAGATATCATTTCACACCTATGAGAATGGCCACTATTAAAAAGACAGAGAACTACAAATGTTGGGAGAGGATATGAAGAGATAGGAATACTTATTCACTGTTGGTGGGAATACAGAATGGTACAACCACTGTGAAGGACTGTTTGGCAGTTCCTAAAGAAGTTGAATATAGACTTGCCATGTGACCCTGCAATACCACTACTGGGTATATACCCAGAAGAACTGAGAGCAGTGACACAGACAAACATCTGTACGCCAATGTTCATAGCGGCATTATTCACGATTGTCAAAAGCTGGAAACAATGCAGGTGTCCGTCAACAGATAAATGGAGGGAAGCGGGTGTGGCTCAATCGATAGAGCTCCTGTTTACCATATGGGAGGCCCCGGGTTCGCTTCCCGGAGCCTCCTCGTGAGGGCAGGCCGGCCCACGCGGCGCAGTGGGCTGATGCAGCAAGACCTCGCAGCAGGAAGCGGGTGTGGCTCAATCGATAGAGCCCCCGTTTATGCAGCAGGACCTCACAGCAAGGGGGAGATAAGCAGACACAGAAGAAACACACAGCGAATGAACACAGCAAACACAAGCAGCAAGGGGGGGATAAAT